>SMDT01000418.1:0-171877 GCA_005392925.1 Aquilaria sinensis
TTAAGAATAACAAAAAGAACTCATCCTTTTGTTCTCTATCATCCTCCAGCGTTAACAAGAATAATTAGAAGCAGTAATATATTCTTTTCTATACTAATGTGCAAAACAATACAAAAAAACTCACTCATCAATTCTTTTTTTTCTTACAGCTTGTTTTATCCTCTTTTTTTTTTTTTCAGATTATGTAGAAAACCATTAGCATCCATCAATCAAAACGCCTGTATATTTTTTCCTTTCACCATCTCTGAAGATTTAGGGCTTAAAATTTTCCATCTCAACTTTAACGATTCGAAATATGTTGGTAGGAAAAAAACACAAAGCTGAGAAAAAAAAAATCAGAACATAGAGATAAAATTAACATTACTACATAGGTATAAAAAAATAACGTGAAAAAAAAATATAACTGACGCTTTTTGTCATTGTGAATAATAAAATATTTTTTTTAAGTGTTAATTTATTTTCTATTTTTTTAAATGAATTAAATGTCAATTGTTTTCAAATTGATTTTATTTTGGAAAAATTAATGTTGTCATTCAAATTTACTTTAGAAAGTGATTCAAATTTACAATTACTTAAAAAATTTAACCATTTATTTTTTTATTTGAAATTAGCTGTTAATTAATGTGATTTTTTTTTTGTTAATAAATTGTTCTCTCGTGAACAAATTCTTCCTGTTACGCAAAATACTAAAAAGTTGGCTTTTACCAATGGTTTTGTGTTGATAATATAAAAATTTTTAACATGATATCATTGGTAGTGATCCATTGGTAAGTAATGCGTCAGAAAATTTTTTACCAATGGGTAAATATTGAGCTGTTACAATTTTCCAGCATCTATCCATTGGAAAAATAGCCAATGAAAATTTCTAGTGGTCTAAGTTCATATGCTTTTTATCAATGGTTTAACTTTTACTAAGTGTTTGACCGTTGGTATCTATCAATGCGTTTAACTATTGGTAAATTACCAATGGTTTAATCTGTTGGTACATACTAGCTTGTTTAATTATTGGTAATATTTCCAACACATAATGTCACGACCCAAACTGCCCCTGGCCCACCTGGGCCAGATTATCAGAGTAATGCAGCGGAAGTTACTTAAACGGAAGGGCTTAATTAAATATTATGAGCACCTACGGCGTGACTCCAGGATCTATTCTGGTACTAGCTTGTTACTTAAATACTTTCAATGTGTTGTCAGGGTGCTCTTCAGGAACGAGCTAATACCTATGTGGAATTCTAGTGTTCCATTTATGGACTTTACCACTTAGCCAGTTACACACACAAGTCTTTAGATGCCATCTCAACAACTAGGCAACAATATCCATGCATATCCAGATTCACTGGAAATCTTTCCTTAGATGCACATACTCAACTAATTACACTTGTAATACAAGTAAAGCATACACTTAATCCATTAAGTGCATAGAATGTGTGTCCATCAAGTGTACTAATCCAATGCATGGCAACCAAGAAGCCCATCACATTTCAAGTTTGAAAACCAAATTTATATGTCCATGAGCATTTAGCCAAGTCTAGTACACATAACATAATAATCCATCATGGCATTCCATCAAAAATCATCTAGAGCTAAACATGAACACAATGTGCATCAAACAAGCATCATCTACTTAGAAAACGTACCAAGGATGCTATATGTCTCTAATTAGCCAGGTTCAGGTTTACAGACCACGCTCTCATACTACCCAAACCTCGACTCATAATAACCTGGAACACATTCCAACTTAATAGACCTTGTTCCCACAACTTCTAGACTCCATAAGCCTGCACAAGGAAGTCCAAACCATTAGCTTGATTCACAAGCAATCTATACCACATAAGTCACTTAGAGTCAAATGAATAGATTGAGCATTACTAATCACATACCCAACCCTTTAGCAATTTAAATGAGTACTCCCGTACTCCTAGCTTGACCTTCAAGCAATCCATTTCCTACAAAATGTATATCAGGGCGGGTGAGTTTATAAAACTCAGTAAGGATCCCGACGGCATCCAATGCCTAGTGAGGTAATTAACTCATGACTTTCAAAGTCATCATATGGCTTCCAAAGCCTAAACTTGTGCCAAGAATGTAATGGCAATTAATCCATGTTCCTGCCAAGGAAAACACTAAAACAAAGAAAACACAAGATATAGCACAATAACAATAATAACAATAATAATATGGGTCAGCATGCACAAACAATTTCAGAGAAGCACGCAACTCAACACACACAACACTGTCCTCATAACATCATGTTCCATGTCATCGTGGCATCGCAAGCATTAGCATAATCCATGCCACTAATCCCGGCATGCCATTTATTTTTATAACCTACTGAGCGCTCCTTAGCTTGGGAATTGAGTTGGCCAAACCCAATTCCTAGCCCTAAATGCTTGCTAATTACTCATGAGTAAACCATAACCATAGTTGCCAAAGCAACACTACTTCATCCATTATGCACTTATGTGCCCAATTATTCAACTAAGAAAGTATCATGAGTCCTCACAAAAAGTAACAACCACATAGCCCTGTCATGCACACCTATGGTCACTTGGTTCTTTGACCATCACATAGGGGCACTAATACTCACTATGAAATTTATGGAAATGTACCATGTAATAAGTGAGTATAGGAATCCTTACCACCATTTGTGTAACCTTTTGCTCATTATCTTTGCCTTGCTTTGCTTTGTTTGTTGTTGGAACTTATCTTTTCCATAATGGACCTATAAAGCCCATACACTAGCAAGTTAATTCATTGCTTTCTATTAAACATGAGAACCATAATTTACCAAGCATACTTGCTTTAACTTACTCAACCTCTACTTAAGGAGGTAAGGCCCAATTCTGCCTTTTTCTGAACTTGAGGCCCACTTCTTGAAACTTAGGCCCAATTGGCCTTTCCTTTAATCCTAGGCCCAACTTGGCCTTTATTCTCTGAATTTGGGCCTAACTTGCCCTTTCTTTGAATTCAGGCCCACTTGGCCTTTTATGAACTCAGGCCCACTTGGCCTTATATTTACTCAGGCCCACTTGGCCTTTTATTTCTTTTCTGGACTTGGCCCACTTCTCTGTCCAAGTCCCAATTTAATGAAGCCCGTTTAGGCAATTTAGCCCATTTTGCCAATTTTACCAATATGGCCCAAAATAGCCCATTTAGGAGTTTCTGGACCATTTACCACCAAGAACACTTGGTTTTCAATTTGGGCCTTCAAATTTAACTCTTAGCCGAATTTGCCCCATTATTTCTTTCTTTTGCTCAATTCAGTCCCACAAGTTTTCTAAGGACCATTTATGCCAAGAATACTTGGCTAACTCCAATATTCACAAAAGTGGTGTCATGGCCGAATTCATCATCATTCTTTCTTTACCATTTTGGCCACACATTTTACTAGGAACACCTAGATACCATGAACACATGGTTTACACACATAACCACCAAAAATGGCACTAAGGCCGAAACTTCTCTTTATTTCTTTCTTTGATGTTTTGGTCCACATACATCAAAGAACCCAAAAATGCCAAGAATACATTGGCTAACATACAAAATCACAACAACTCATCATGGCCGAAACTCTACTAGCTTCCTTAGCCCACAAAATCTTCTCTTTTTACATCAATATCTTGGCCATTACCTTGTACATTCACAAGGATTTCAATACTACCAAGAAGACTTGGTTTTAAGTCCATGCATGCCAAGAAACCAACTTGGCCGAATCTTTGTTCTTGTTGTTCTTCCATCCTTTGCTTGTTTTCTTGCTTGGAATGGCCATAAAAACATCAAGGCACCAAGAACACTTGGAAAAGTGCCCATGCATGCCAAGATTCACACTTGGCCGAAACTCCATGCTTGCTTTTCTTGGAGTTTTCCTCGATTTCTTGCCTTCCATGGCTTAAAAGTGCCATGCATGCCTTGAACTCTTAAGTTGGGTCCAAGAACACCATAAATCCTCCATGGCCGAAACATCAACATGATTTCCTTGCAAAAATCCAACATAGCCAAGTCATTAGAGAGTAGTATCTAGCTCAAAAATACACGAAAATCACCAAGGAAACTTGGTTCACTTACAACCTTTCTTTGAAAAGGAAATGGCCGAATATGGAGCTTGTTCTTCCTTGATGTTCTCCTTGATTTTCTTGCTCCTCATGGGTTAGAAATGACATACATGCTCATGAGCTCATGAGTGAAGCTCAAGAACAGCAATTTCTCCATATGGCTGAAACTTCCAAGAGTGTTTTCTTGAACATCTTGCTTGATTCATGCTCTAGATGGGTTTAGAAGTACGAAATCACTACGAAAACGTGTTTGCATGTGTAAGAATATGTATTTTCTGGATAGGCCGAGACTTAGATGAAGAAGAAGATGATGGAAGCTAGGAGAAAGAACCATGGCCGGATGGGTGAGTTCTAAAGAGAAGGGAGAGCGTATGGCTTAGAGAGAGAGAGATGTGAGTGAAATGAAAATGAAAATGAGGTGGAGTGGTGATGGGCGGCCATTTACTAGCAAATGAAGGAGAAATGCACCCAAAATGCATATCAAATGCATAATTTGGAGGTATGGCTGGCCATTTGATTCAAATGGGTGGGAAAATAAGTCAAATGGCCATTAAAGTATTGATTGGACAAGTGATGGTGGGGAGAATTAAATAATGTAAAGTGGGAGACAAGGAATGATGGGCCAATATATTATATTATATGGCAAGTGGGGGACAAGACTTAAGAGATGATTATTTTAATCAAAGTGGAGGCAAATTTTTTTATTTATTTAATGGGGATGTCCGGCCATGGAGATATTTCCATGCAAAAATGGCCACATCCCTCCTTTAGCCCTCCATCTTTATTAATCCTTGCAATTGAGTCCTCCCACAAAACTTTCCTTTGTGCAATTGAGTCCCTCAACTTCAAATTTCACCATTTACATCACCAAAACTCTTGGCCTAAGCCAAGCAAAATTCCTAGAGTGTCCAACACTCATTAATGCCCATTCATTAATTAATTCCATGTCTCCTCAATTAAATTGCTAAGTTTCCAAATTAGGAAACTTTTTATGCCACTAATCCACTTAACCCGGGACTTAATCATTTAGCCCTTTCCGGGTGTAACACATAAGGCTATTGGTAATTCTCTTAAAATTTTTAAAAAATTAAAGCAGTTTCCAAGATGGAGCCGTTGGAAATTGCCATTTACTTTTTTAAAAAAATATACAAAAAAATATATTTTATATTTTAGTAAAATTATATTGTATATTACTTAAAAAATATATTTTAAATTTTCTATTAAAAAATTATAATTTATATTATTACAAAAAAATATACGAAAATTTTACATATTACCAAACTATATTTTATACATTAATAAACTTGTATTTTATATTATAATTTATATTATTTCGAGAAATATCCTAAAATTATGTTTTTGATTTACTAAAAATTCACAAAATCCAAAAAATCAAAAAATTCATAAAATTTTTAAAAATTATATTATGTGTGTGTGTGTGTCTATGTATCTGTGTCTGTATGTATGTATGTATGTATGTCTGTGTGTGTGTGTGTCTGTGTGTGTCTGTGTGTTACAAAACATATTAGATGATACAATATGATACATATAATGTATAAATATATTACAAACATATATATGAAATTATGATACATATGATACATTATTTTAGATGATATATTACATATTATGATACGTTATATATTATAATGTAGAAGATACATTATACTATACGTACATATATAATACATTAATATAATATGATACATACATACATTATATCATAAAATGTTTATAATTAATATATTACTAA
The DNA here is from genome assembly GCA_005392925.1 of Aquilaria sinensis. Taxonomy (NCBI): domain Eukaryota; kingdom Viridiplantae; phylum Streptophyta; class Magnoliopsida; order Malvales; family Thymelaeaceae; genus Aquilaria; species Aquilaria sinensis. Next base: position 5,809 of record SMDT01000418.1, read on the forward strand.
AACAATAATAATAATAATAATTATTATTATTATTATTATTATGGCATGTGTGTGTGTGTGTCTAATTGAAATAGAGGAAAAACTCTACTTTAGTCCTAAATTTCCAAGATTGTTTTAGAATAGTCCATTCTTTTCACTTTCTAATGACTTAAGTCTTACCAACAACTGTTTGCGTTGGTAATTACCTATGGTTTAACTCTTTAAAAATTTACCAACGACTTGACCTAACACATTAGTAATTACCAACGGTCAAACTTTTGGTAAATCGCCCATTGAAAAATCCCAAAATTTTAGTAGTGCTATTAAATAACTATGATAGAGTAGTAGTAGATGAAGGTTAAATATTAATGATTAGTGTTTCCAAAATTAATGTTTCTTTATTAACTGCATTATATGTACAGTTTCAGGATTTTAAAGAGCTTTCCTTTTTTTGGATGAAGGTAATATGCAAATTTCATGTGATAAAATATGCTACAAAAATCTATTTTAGAATACGTTAATGTGGAATGGATCAATTAGGAAGACAATGGAATAATGGAAATTTTGTTCGTAAAAATATTAAGATGGATATTTTCGCGCCAAAATTATATTATAAAATCTGGATATTGATTAGTAAAAAGAAAATATATGCAAGAAAAGTACCTTTTTTACGGTGGAAAAATGATCATACTCATGGGCTTTACATAATTATATTTATCATATGTTAAACTTACTAAATATTATAATTACAATAATAAGAATTTATGGGCTTTACACAATGAAAAGGGCACACTTAGAAGATGTAAAAAAGTATAAAAATAACATATTATCAAATATAAATAAGAAATTAACATTTTTAATACAATACAAATTTTTTTCTTTTTTGTTTGTCTATCATCAACTCATCTTCATCTCTCTATCTCTCATCTTTACATTTAGTATGCATTGCTTCTAACTTTGTTCTTGAACATGAAAATATTAAAAATTAATATTTTTCAAAGAAGATCTAGGTGTAGATATAAAATTTAGTTAGAATTGCAATTTAAAAGACCAAATTTCATAATTCAAATCTTGAAAATATATAGCATAAGAATTACATATGAGCTAAATGTATCACTATACACAATAATATTTTGTCAATCAAAATATAGATCTACAAAGGAAAATAGAGAGAGACAAAGAAGCCTAAATCCAAGTCATCAATGGTAGACAATCATGAATAATTTTGATATTAAAAAATATGATTTTCGCAAATGAAAAGATGAGATATGACTTAAGTTACCCAAAGCATCATAAAAGCAAATGCAGAGAATGAGACCAAAAGCGGGAAAATGTTATTTTTTAAATTTAAATAAATAAAAATTTTTTAAAAATGAGAGTGAGAGCAGTAGTAGGATCAGCAACCCAAAGTAGAAGAATGAGTAAATTACATAAATGATTCCTAACCTTTAACTATTATTTTGTTTTAATCCCTAACCTATTAAATGTTCTGTTTTTGTCCTAAACATATTAAAAAGTTTCATTTTAGTCCCAAATCTATTAAAAACATTTCATTTTGGTCCCCATTGGATGAAATATGTTAACTTAAAATATTTTTCTAATAAAATTTTTTTATATCATAATTTAAATTATCTGATAACTATCTTATAATAAATTTAATATGTATAACAATTTTTTATAGTTAACATAAAATTCAAATTATCTTTTTTTTTCTTTCTATATATTGAACTTATTTTATTCCGGAAGAAAAAACTAATAATTTAAAATTTCTATTTGTTATAAAAAAATATTAAACTGTTTAAATTTACTTGAAAATAGTTACTGAATATTTGAATCAGAATTTCAAAAGTTTATATCAGACAGTTATTCTGAGTTAATGAATTTCATCTGATGAAGGACCAAAATGAAAGAATTTTAATAGGTTTAGGATTAAAACAAAATATTCAACAAGTTATGGACTAAAACAAAATGAGAATTAAAGGTTAGGGACTATTTATGCAATTTACTCGTAGAAGAATTATGTAACTCGGGATATATAGGGAAAAATGTGAAAGGAAAGACATTAATTTCCAAAATAGGTTACGTATAATATGACTAATAAAGTAAATAGAGTATTTTTTTTCATGGGAATTACGTTTTTGCCTAGTATTTATCTAGATATGTATGGTTAAAAAATTGAGTTTTCAGATTCAGTTGATATGCTAATATTTCAAAATTAATACATAGTTCACTTTTCTTTTAGGTATCAATGGGAAATCCCATAGGGACAAATAAGACAATAACAAAAAAAATTTCGCTAAAAATGCCACAATTTGTCAGAATATAGGAAACAGCACGTTGGCATGATTAAGGAAAAGATAAAATTGAAGTCAAATGTTTAATAAGGAATCTATTAATGCGTGAATCATGGTAATTTAAAAAGGCTATGGCCCAAGTAAATTTGGAGGAAAAGAAATGTAATTTTATGTGGCATGTGGGGATAAAATTAGAATGTCAGTGTACAAGATGACATGTGACGTGAAATGAAAAATATGTCAAAAAAGATTGAGGAAAAGATGGTTTCAACCGTTGATATGATCCTGATTTATATACTAGATTTCTCATTGAAAAGCTTCAGAAAGTTATTATTTAAAATATAGATCAAACTAAATTAAAAGACAATAAAACTAACACAAAATTATTAATTTTTCTAGAAAATAATTATGAAAAAAAATTAAATAATTTATTTTCAAATATTAAATTTTCTAGAAAATATTCAAGTTTAACCTTCTTGTGGGAAAAGTATTAAGACCTTATCTTAATAGTGCCTCGTCAATGGAGATCAATTATTAAACCACAAATTTCTTCCATTTATCCTTTGGAATCACAATGAAGTTGGAATTTTTATCTAGATTTATTTCCTTTACATGTATAAAATTAAAATATAACAACATCGCACTGGCGATGAAAAGATAAACGTGGTTACCAATATCACAATTTTCTGGATTTACTACAAGCATTTAAAGAATATAATTTAGCCACGGAAGAATATCTGAATGTACAAAAATGGACAAAAATGAATAGAAATCACAATATCTATTGTATCACAAAATATTGCATATCTGTAAGTTGTAAGAAAAGTTTTTACTTCTTGGATAATCAACTTAGTCGCTGTCACGATTTCAAAACTATTCAAATGAATAGACTTCTCGATGGATCATGTATGCTTGAATAGTTTACTTATCTTTAAGTCATAACCACTGGTTGATAAGATCTAAAATGGTTATATCGATGTAGTTAGGAATGCTAAAAAAAAAAATTCAAAATCTCAGTTCTCTGATCTCAGCCGTGTTTCAATTTTCACGGGTCGGGGCTTCGGGCTAGTTCCTGGTCAGACCACTGTTCGTGTCTTAACTTTCTGGTCCTTGCTTGGGTTTAGGATTGATTTTGATGGTGGCTAGTGTCTGTCGCTTGAATATAAAGAAGAAGCATTTCGTTCTCCTAACCAATAAACAAGGGGTTTTGAAGTGCCGCGGGTTGTTAAGATAGGGAGACACAAGAGAGCATCAGAAACTTTGCACGAAGCAGAAACCAAGTTGTGGGCCAATGTTTGGGATGAATTTTGGTTTGAAAAGGGGAAAGAATCCAAGGTGGTGGAGATTAGAATCTTAGATTTATGAATGTTTCTGCTTTAACCAAATTGTAAATATTTCTATTTAAACCAAATTGGAATTTGGGTTAAAGAGGAACAGAACAGGTAATTTTCTTGAATTAATGGTCTTGGGAGGTGCCTGGACAAGAGGGATCATTGTTCAAGAATGAAGATCCGCATGCAGGTGGTAGAGCCTCAAGTGTGCCATTTTCAATCTAGGCAAGGCAATTTTTGCTGAGTCCAACAATGAAGGTACATGGACTTTGATGGGAGAAGGTTCTATGACACAAATAACCTATCCGTGTTGTGAATCAGAGCTGGGAATCACTATTACTCTTAGCAATTGCTCACTTAGAAGGTGCAATTCGGCGTAGGGGTGTAAATGAGCTAAATTGATCTCGAACAGGCAAGGCTCAACTTCAGCTTGTTTCATATTGGAGGTAGGCTGAAGCTCAACGAGCTTCATAAACAAGGCTGCATCTTGGCTTAAAGTAGGTTGGGGCTCAATTCGTTAGCTCGAGAGGCTTGAACCAATTGGTTTATGAGCTTGAATAATGGAGTTCAGTTTAAGCTCGAAAAGCATGTTTGAGCTCGTTAACAAGTTTGATTTGAGCTCGATTCGAATTACCTAATTTCACATTAAAAAATAACATAAAACCTATATGATCAAGTTGCAACCCATTAAGCACATAACCAAGGACATTCATTCAAGTTCAAAATAAGTTATACACAATAAAAAACAACCAAGCTCATGAAATATTCAGCAATAACAAATTATAAAAATTTGTCTTAAGGGTTCATCACTTTGCATCTAGACAAGCAACAAGAGCAAGAGGTCATTGAATGTGCGTCACCACCATTAACCATTCTGAAGCTGATGCCCATCAGCATCTCCACTGTGTGTCATGATGAGGGTGGTAGGAACTTTCGGTGGTGGAGGAACGTCCAGAGAGAATACGTTCTGGGAGGACCGCTTGGAAGACACAGAAAGTAGGGGTTAGGAGGTCCCCGAAGTGTTTTTCCGGGGAGGAATCTCCGACGCCCAAGTCAGTGTTTAAAGGTGAAAGATAAGCAAAGGGGGTCAAGATTGTCTTGTGGGGAGAACCCCTTTACCTATGATGCCTCCCGAATATTTATAGGAGGTAGATAGGAGAAGTTTGTTTGCCACAAGCTGCCCAGATCATGACACGTGTTCGGCTGGATGTGATTTGTACCTTTAGAGGGGCTTTTAGCCAACCATAGGCCGTTCAATAGAAAGCCTATGCCGCTCGAGAATGGCGTGTCAAAGCGTGTCTGGGGGCGGCGTGCCGGGAGCCGTACGAGTACGGTGTGACAGAGACTCCTAAGCTATCTAGTCGTACGTCCACTTGGCCTTTTTAGGTGACCGAATTCCCACGAGGTCTAGGGGTTCCTTGGGGAGGTGAACACCTTCGGAGGGAGGTCCTTTGCTTTATGCAAGACACCTTCGGCTGGACTTTCCCAAGGTTAGGCTCAGGTCTTTGGCAATGGTACTCTCGAGGATATGTCCCGAAGGTGGTCCAAAGAATAACCGAAGGCGGGCTTAGGCACGTGGAGTCATTCCGAGGTTATCCTCAGGAGGAGTGATGACCCTTTATGACCGAAGCTGGTCTGACGTGTTCCTCGAAGGCGACGCTTATCCGGCTTGTCTGTGGGTGCTTGAGGCCCTCTCTTTGTCGAGGTCTGGTCGCCCGTTCCTGACCAAAGGTGATGCGTTGGCGCACGATGATGTATTTGCGTGAGATCCTTCATAGGCGATTGCCCTTCAGCTATCATATGCCCCCCCTTAGAAAATCCGAAGACGCGCCTTCGGTTTAGAAGGCTCTCGGGAACTCTTTGGAGTTCGAGTGATGTTCCTGGTGCTTCTGTCGAGGCCTTTGTCAGAGGCGTCTGATTCCATTGTCCTCCCTGTCAGTGAATCGCTTCGTATTCTCATTCAGACGGATGTGTCACTTTGGGAAGCGTTATATAAGTTTGCCAGCTGTCAGGGGAGTGCCCTTGTTTCTCGCATCAGCTTACACGTGGCTATTGATAAATGGCGAGTAGTTATGTCGGTTGTGTCAATTGCGTCTCTTCACCTTTGAGGGGCAATAATGATGACGCTTCGCTTACCCCCTTCGGTTTATATAAGCACCTCTCGCTTCACTTCTTGTCACACTCTTTTCTTTTGCTCTCATCTGCTCTAAAGCTCTCTTTCATCTTTTTCCTTCTTCCGGCAGCGGTTTCAACGGTGGAGCGATTTCCGGCAACCCTCACGACGGCGTCCAGAAACCTAGATTTCGGCAAAACCTTCGGTGGGTGTTTCCCTCTGTAGCTCTCTCTTTTTTTCTTCCGAGGTTGTTTTTCCGAAGTTCTTGTTTTTCTGAAGTCTTTCTATTTTCTTCCTCCATTTTTCCAGAGGTCGTCCTTCTTCTTTCTCAAAAAATGTAGAATCAAACCCCATTGATGTCCGTCCGTGCTCTTCCCGAAAGCTTTCTCCCCCTTGAGTCTCATCCTTGTTGTACCACTTCAGAAAAAATGACGAAGTGGATGGCCAAATTTTATCTTCCCTCTTACGTCGTCCCGAGGTTGCCTATCCTGGGTACGTACGGTTTTATGGCCCATTTGGGTGAAATTACCGTTTACCGAGCTCAGTTGAAAGCCGGTCTTCGGTATCCTCCCCATCGGATGATATGCGAATTCTGTAAGTTTCACGGGATTGCCGTGAACCAGCTCCCTCCTAATTCTTATTCTTATTTCAACTCCTTCCTCTGCATGTGTGGGGTTTTTAAGATAAACCTCCACTTTCTTTTCTTTATGCAATATTACAAACTCCACCAGGTCCCGATGGGCGGCTTTTACTTTTTGCTTCCCCGAGGGTCCGGGAGCAAAAAATTCACCTTCACTTTCGATAATAAGGATAGCTGGCGAGGGTGGCAGAAGAAGTTCTTCTTCCTGTCGGTTCCCGAGTTTTGGAGCTACGTACCGACCAGGTGGGCTTCGGGGAGCCTGAAGATCGATGTCGTCGACCCCCGGAGGCTTCTAACTTCAGAGTTGGCGGCTGAGTTCGGTAAGTTCGATTGACTTATTTGGGCGGTCGCAGACTGGGACCCCGAGGTTCCTCCGCGTTCATTTTATCCCTTTCCCATTAAATGGGACCTCATGACCGAGGAGGTCCTTCGGGAACTGGGGGTAGAGAATGCACACAAAGGTGACCCAAACATGCCCGTGCCTTTTCTCCCGGGGAAGAAGGCATGGATAGTAATTCTTCTTCGGGCTGAAATTTCATACGAAGCTTTTGCCGAGAGTAAGTCACCTTCCAGGATTTGATATCTTTTTTCCTTTTGGACTTATACTGATGTTTTTTCCTTTTGCAGAGATGGGCGATCAGGCTGCTGATTTTTACAAGTCCCTCTTTCTCGGTCAGGCCGAGAGGGGAGAGCAGGCACGCAAGAAGGCATCTGCCAAGAGGAAGAAGACCACCGGATGTCCTTCCAAGGCGAAGAAGGCCAAGGCAGCTGTCATCCATCCTCCCTCCGAAGATGTAGTTGAAGTGCAGGATCGGTCTCCTGCTAATTCTCCAGCCCATGCTGATCCTCCCTCAGACTCTGCCACTCTCGGGGCAGCCTTAAGTCCGGTCCTTACTACCGAGACTTCGATCGAGCACACATCAGCTCAAGAGCTCGAAGAGAGCAGGAGGAGAAAAGGCAAGAATATTCCCGGCGAAGTCCAAGGAGTGGACGAGCCTGAAGATGATGTGGCCGAGGTTCCACCAGGTTGGTTCTTTAGCCATTCTTTTGCAAATCTTAGTATTTTTCATATCTATGATTTTTTAGATGAATAGCTAAGGGATGATGTACTGACGGAACTTCGGCGTGATCTTGCAGAGGACATGCCTGTTGCCCCCTGGATGGAAACTCACGCCTGAAGGAGGGCTCTTCGGGATAGGCACATCCTAAAGGATAAAGTGCCGAGGGAGCCCTTCTGGACTTTCACGGAGGACATGAACTTGTTCTTCGAGGATAGTCAGTTGATGGCTCCCTAGATGGCGATGGGTGTGATGACGAACGCCACCTTTCAGTCGCTCATCACTGAATGCCCAAATGAGGAAATCCTCGCAACGAGGATGACTGAGCATGCCACCCAGGTAGTTCTTTCCCCTTTTTTACTTAGAAAAATTTTCTTCTAAGTTTTTATCGCCTTCTGACCCTTATTCAGGGCCCTTTTTTCTGTAGCTTTTGGCATACAGCGGGTATTTCAGTGCCTAGGCGGCAAAGCAAACGGAGTCCCGTTCTCTGTCCGAAAATTCTCTGCGGAGGGCAAAGGAATTCTGTGCCAAGTATGTCCTCAAGTACGGCGAATTGAATAAAATTGCGAAGGAGGAGATAGAGAATCTTCAGATCGAGCTCCGGGAGAGCAAGAAGGAGCTCCTCCTTGATTTTTCGGCCAAGGTTGAGGATCTCGGCTCAAAGTGTGCCGTTCTCTCTTCAGAGAACGAGGCCCTTCAGAAGGAGAAAGCTGAAGATGGCGAGAACCTTGCGAAGGTGCTCGCTTTGAACACCGAGCTCCAGGCTGAGGTCGACTCATTGAAGAAGGAAGCCAAGGGAAAGAAGAAGAAGAGACTGGAGAAGGAGGTTGCCAATCTTACAGCTGAATTGTCAGCTCTCGGTGTTGAGAAGGACCAGTCCGATCAAATGGCGAAGGTGTCGTACCAAGATGGTTTTTGTCTGGCGCGGCATCAGGTCGTTTCTCGGCACCCCAAGCTCGGCCTCTCCTTCCTGTCTGCTTTGGACTTTCCGAAAGAGCCCAAGTGGACATGGTTGAAGATGGAGTCTCTCAACCTTCCTCCTGCTGGGCCTGTGCCGCCGGCTGATCCTGCCTAAGAAAAAGATGCCAACACCGAGGAGACGCCGGACGCTCCAGCTTAGCCATAGGCTTTTCTCTTCCGTTTATTTTTCTTGTAATCCTGCCCCTTTGTAACATTGCCTTAGAAATTTTAATGAAGATTTTTTCTCAAGTCTCCATTCTTCCCTTCGAATACGATTCTTCAGGAGTTAGTGTAATTCTATGTATGTATCTTCGGCGGACGTTTGAAATTATGTCTTCGGAAAGAGTCGTATTGGACCTTTCTTGTATTTCGCCGAGTTTTTAAACTCCATCAAGGAGCTAGTTCCTTTTGGAAGAAAACCATTAAGGACCCTTTTTCAGTAACGTGACCATATTCGGCCTGAATTTTTATTGGCGACTTCGGGGAAGATTAGTCACAAGCTTTCTTTCAGAAAAAATGTCTAAGTATAGAATCTTTTCAGAGAGTCCGAATGCCAAGTATTTTTCAACTCTACTCCCTCGGTATCACCCAATTTGTAGACCCCTGGGTGGACTTCCTCGAGGACCAAATAAGGTCCACTAAAGGTTGCCCCGAAGTACCCTTTCTGATGGCTTGCGTGGCTCAAATTCGGCCTTTTGGAGGACGAGGTCTCATTTTTTTATTTCTTTTCTTCTTACATGGAAGTTAGTAGCGTAAGCTATTCTTTTTTGGAAAGCCTTCATCCTAAGTTCGGCCATTTCGCGATGTTCCTCGGCGAGGTCTAGTTTCGTCCTCAAGCCGAAATTGTTTCCTCCTTCGTCGAATACTTGTATTCTTATTGAAGGCTGTATGACCTGAATGGGGATGATGGCTTCTGTCCCATACACGAGTGAGAAAGGAGTTTCCCTGGTGGCCCTTCGGGGAGTCGTACGATAGCTCCATAGCACACTTAGGAGCTTTCCTGGCCATTTCCCCTTTGCCTCCTTTAGCCTCTTCTTCAAGCCATATTTTATTGTCCTATTGGATACCTTGACCTGCCCATTAGTTTGAGGGTGGGCTACTGGAGCGAAATGCATTTTTATGCCGAGGTCAGCCACGAATTCCTGGAATCCTCTATCCGTAAACTGGGTTCCATTGTCGGCCACTATTACCCTTGGTATGCCAAATCGGCATATGATGTTCTTCCATACGAACTTTTGGACATCCTTCGCTGAGATTGATGCCAATGGCTCCGCTTCAATCCACTTAGTGAAGTAGTCCACTGTGACTATCCATAACTTCACCCCACTGGGAGCGCTTGGAAGAGGTCCAATGAGATCAATACTCCATACGGTGAAGGGGCAAGGATAATTTGCTGAAGTTATTCTTTCCGAAGGTAACTTTTGGATGTTGGCGTGCCTTTGGCAATTGTCACATCTTCGAAAAAATTGCCTTGCATCTTTCCTCAAGGTAGGCCAAAAGTAACCTTGGCGAAGTAGTACCCCAGCAAGGGCGTCTGTTCCTATATGGGAGCCACAGGCTCCTTCGTGGACTTCTTCGAGTATTGTTTTGACATTATTTTCGCCTATGCATTTCTGCAGGGAGCTCGCATACCCTTGTCTGTATAGTTCTTCTCCAATGAGAAAGTATCTTCCTGAGCGCTTTCATACTTTTGTGGCCTATTTGGGATTCTTAGGGAGTTCCGAAGTTGCTAGATATTTCTTGATGGGGTCTTGCCATCCTTCCCCCGAGGTTGCTACGCACATTAATTTTGTACTGGGTTGCTTTAGTACCTCGGTGGGTTCCTTGGATTTGGCCAAGGTGTCAGCTTGAGTATTATCTCTTCGGGGCACGTTTTCTATTTGTACCGAGTCAAACTCTTCAATGAGTTTTTTGACGAGGTCATGATATTTTGCCAAGGTTGGATCCTTCGCCGCGTATTCTCCTTTCGTCTGCCGGACTACTAGCTGTGAGTCATTGTGGGCCATAAGGTTTTTTACTCCGACACTTCTGGCCAGCTTTAGTCTTACTATGAAGGCCTCATATTCGGCGATGTTATTGGTAACATCAAAACCGAATTTGATTGCTTTAGTAGCTTTCATGCCTTCGGGCCTCCGAAGGACTATTCCAGCGCCCTGATGCTCTATGCCTGACGCTCCATCTACAAAGAGCTTCCATTCTGGATCAACCTTTGCTCGGTCTTCCGCAATGGTTTCAGCATTCTTGATTTCTGGGATTTTGACAATAAAGTCTGCCAGTGCCTGGGCTTTTATTGCCTTCTTGGCTCGTAAGTGATGTCATACTCTACGAGTTTGATACACCATTTTGATAATCTTCCCGAATGCTATACTCTTTTCATTATGTCACGTAGAGGAAAGTTACTTCGGACGGTGATGGCGTGTCCTTGGAAGTAGGGTCGTAACCTTCTGCCTGCGAGTACTAAGGCATAGATGCCCTTTTGGAGCAATGGGTATCTAATCTTGGCGCCATGTAGGGACTTGCTTACATAATATACTGGCCACTACCTCCCACCTTCTTCTTTTACTAGGACCGAACTCACCGCTTTTTCAGTAACTGCGAGGTAGAGCATGAGGGGTTCTCCTTCCCGGGGTTGCCTAAGCATTGGCAGGTGAGTTAAGTAGCTTTTAAGCTCATCCCAAGCTTTTTGGCATTCTGGGTTTTATGGATGCTCTTGGGTTCCGGAGGTGTTTTTGCCGTTGGGGGCTTTGGTGAGTACTTTGAAGAATGGTCGACATCGGTCGCCGTACCTGGAGATGAATCTACTAAGGGAAGTGATTCTTCCGGTAAGCCTTTGTATATCTTTGGTGGATGTGGGTGTTCGAAAATTTAGCAGGGCATTGACTTTTTCAGGGTTGGCATCTATTCCCCTTTCTGATACCATAAACCCAAGAAACTTTCCTACATTTACTCCGAATACACACTTCTCGGGATTGAGACGTATGCCGAACTCCCGAAGTTGTTGGAAGGTTTCGCCTAAGTCGGTGATATGTTTACTATGCATTTTGCTCTTGACTATCATATCATCAATGTATACTTCCATGTTTCTCCCGATCTGAGAATCAAATACCTTATTCATCAGCCTTTGATAGGTGGCCCCTGCGTTTTTAAGCCCGAAGGGCATTCTGATGTAGCAGTAGGTACCAATTTCCGTGATGAAGGCCGTTTTCTCTTCATCTTCGGGGTTCATCTGAATCTGATGATATCCGCTAAAGGCATCGAGAAAGCTAAGAAGCCCGTATTCGGCGGTTGCATCCACCAGCTGGTCTATGGCTGGCAAAGGGTAAAAGTCCTTTGGGCAGGCGTCATTCAAATTTTGAAAGTTGACGCATATTTGGAGTTTTTCACTCCCCTCTTTCATGGCAATAACCACGTTGCTAAGCCATTCGGGGTATTTTACTTCTCTTATTACCACGGCCTCGATGAGGCGGTTGACTTCAGTTTTAACAAAGGAATTCTTATGAGCCGATAGACTCCGTTTTTTCTACCGAACTGGTCTGGCATTCGGTCGCACTCTAAGACTGTGGTGGATTACACTGGGGTCGACCCCAGGCATATCTTTTGGTGAGTAGGCAAATAGATCTTTGTTCATAAACAAGAAGGATACAAGCCTCTTTTTGTCATCCTCAGCCAATTTTTTCCCGACTCGGGTGTTTTGGCCAGGGATCAACTCTACATCTTCCATTTCTACTTTTTCCAGGCTTTCATTTTCCGCCTTCACTGTTTCTTTGCCCATTATGACTATTTTTTCCTTCACTGAAGTCTGTACTTGGATCTTTGCTGGGCTTTGTCTGGCCCTTGTGAAGACCTTTCTGACTTCAGTTTGGTCAATGAAGATCTCTGCATCTCCGTCTTTGGTAGTGAAGGTGACTATTAGGTAGTTTACGTCCAGGCGGATGTGGAGATTACCTTGAGTCTGCCTTCCGAGGATAGCATTGTAAGCCGACGACACATCAATGACAATAAATCTTGTCATGACGAAGGCGATCAACTCTTCCTGGCTATGGGGCAAGATCCCTTTCAGCATCAAAGGCAGGTTGACGTATCCAAGAACCGGAAGCTCGGAGGGTCTGACGCCGAAGGTGGGGGAATTGACTATGCTGAGATTGCCTCTTGGAATGCCTAATTTAGGCAGTAGATGGGAAAAGATGATGTCGGTGTTTGAGCCGTCATCGAGGAGTACCCTTTTGACGTCCCAGTTTCCTATCCTTGCCATGACAAGGAGCGGGTTGTCGTGGGGGAACTTTATTGGAGACCCGTTTCTACGAATGAGTCTGCTTGGTGAGTTCCCGTACTCCATTATGGAGATTTCTCTTATCTTTCTCTTCCTCTCAGCCGAGGGTATCCCGGTAGTGATGGTTTGGATAACCCCTACTGATGGTGGCAGATTCTTTTGAGGACTTCGGTCCCGACGTCTGTCTGAATCGTATTCCTCCTTGTCCCCCCTCCTTTGCTGTTCCTTCCTTCCTTTCGGCGAAGGCATCCGCAGGTACTGACGAAGTTGACCCTGCTTGATCAAGGACTCGATATATTTCTTTAGCTGAAAGCAATCTTCAGTGTCATGGCCATGGTCTCGGAGAAATTGGCAGAATTTTTTCATGTTCTTCTTGTTTTCCGAGGTCATGGCCTTTGGCCTTAGGACCGTGGTCCCTTGCCTTTCTAGCGCCATGAGGATGCTAGTTCTTGTGGTGTTCAGGGGAGTGAACGTCATTGGCCTGTTCCCCCATTGTTTTCGGGGCCTTTCTCTCTTGTTCTGGTGTAGAGGCTGATGGCTAGGCCCTTCGGAGCGTGGGTGTTCCCCTTTTTGTCCTCCTATTCTAAGCTCCTCGGCCGTCATATGCTGTTCGGCCCTTCTATAGAACTCCTCGAGGGTGTCTAGGGGGTTCCTTGGAGAACTCATAGAAAAGTTGGGAGTCCCTCCGAAGTCCTCTAATAATCGCGAGGATATGGATCTCTGGCCGAAAATCAGGTATACTTAGCGCCTCTCGATTGAACCTTTCGACATAGTCACGAATGGTCTCCCCACCTCGTTGTGCTATGTCGAACATTTGTACCGGCATTTTGGCGATTGGCCTACTGCTAATGAACTGCTAAGTGAAAGTAGCAAACAGCTCCTAGAAACTTAAGAAGGTCCCATGGGCCAGAGAATTATACCATGCCGTTGCTAGTCTGGAGAGGGTCACCTCAAAACATTTGCAGAGAGTAGCATCATCCGCGCCGTGGAGCACTATGCTTCGGTTGTACTTTGTCAGATGCGCCTAGGGGTCACTACACCCGTCGTAAGTTTCTAGGCGTGCACCCTGAAATCACTGGGCATGGGCGCCTCCACCGCCTCGCGCACAAAGGGTGTCTCTTCTCCGATGTGAGAGTCAGATAGCCTAGACCAGACTGGTTTTCGGGAGATATGCCTCTCAACCTTCTCCAGTCTTCCCAGGATTTTCTCCATCAGGACAGCTGTGTTAACTTCTCCTTGCTGCCTGGTGTTCGCCGGTAATTGCAAATTTCTTCTCCTCCTCGGAGAATGACTTCGACGGCGAGGAGAGTGGGACCTTCGGTAAGGGGATGCACTCCATCGGCAGGAGGCCCTAGTTTCTTTTGGGGTCCCCCCCTGGTGGGTCGCGCCTCAACGGGTTCATTCTCTGTTGAAGACACATCGAGGGAGTCCCCGCTCCCTGAACTTCGGTGGGTAGACCTTGAACTCCTCTCCCGACGCGCAGCCGGGGGAGATGTCCATCAGACTAGATGAGGTTGGGATAACCTCTGATCGAGCTGCTGAGTCATTTCGGCGACGATGGAGCATTGGAAGTCTCACAAGAAGCCCATCATCACCGTTAGAGGACGGTCGTCTTCCAGCACAAAAGCTTCTGCCACAGGCTGTGTAGTCGCCGGCTGAGCCTTGGGCGCAGAGGGGGACTTTGGGAGCCCTTTGTCCTTTGAGCGTCGAGTCTCTACGACGGCAACTTGGGGGAGGTTTCCCACAGATGGCGTGAAGTGATGCCCATCAAGATCTCCACTGTGTGTCATGATGAGGGTGACAGGAACTTTTGGTGGTGCAAGAACGTCCAGAGAGAATACGTTCTGGGAAGACCGCCTGGAAGACACAAAAAGTAGGGGTTAGAAGGTCCCCAGAGTGTTTTTCCGGGGAGGAATCTTCAATGCCGAAGTCAGTGTTTGAAGGTGAAAGATAAGCAAATAGGGTCAAGATTGTCTTGTGGGGAGAACCCCACCTTTACTTGTGATGCATCCCGAATATTTATAGGAGGTAGATAAGAGAAGTTTGTTTGCCACAAGCTGCCCAGATCATGACACGTGTTCGGCTGGATGTGATTTGTACCTTTAGAGGGGCTTTTGGCCGACCATAGGCCATTCGGTCGAAAGCCTATGCCGCTCGAGAACGGCGTGTTAGAGCGTGTCTGGGGGCGGCGTGTCGGGAGCCGTACGAGTACGGTGTGTTAGAGCCTCTTAAGCCTTTTCAGGTGATCGAATTCCCATGAGGTCTAGGGGTACCTCGGGGAGGTGAACACCTTCGGATGGAGGTCCTTTTCTTTATGCAAGACACCTTTGGCTGGACTTTCCCAAGGTTAGGCTCAAGTCCTTGGCAACGGTACTCTCGAGGATATGTCCCGAAAGTGGTCCAAAGAATAACCGAAGGCCGGCTTAGGCACGTGGAGTCATTCTGAGGTTATCCTCAGGAGGAGTGATGACCCTTTATGACCGAAGCTAGTCTGACGTGTTCCCCGAAGGCGACGCTTATCCGGCTTGTCTGCGGGTGCTTGAGGCCCTCTGTTTGCCGAGGTCTGGTTGCTCGTTCCTGACCAAAGGTGATGCGTTGGCGCACGATGATGTATACGTGTGAGATCCTTCAGGGGCGATTGCCCTTCGGCTATCGGAAGCCTTAGAATGAACCTATTGAATTTGCTAAGAACCATTTCCTAAGAAATTTGCTCCTCTAGGTGGCAGTAGTTTTTCTCCAAGCTACAAAAATAAACATAACCATGAGTAGCATTATTAAACTTTGGAAATTGTGTATGTACTAACAACAACATCACTCATCCAAATAAAGATCATTAGGAGCAACACTATTAAAGTTTTGATGCACAAGTACTTTAAAAGCGTTTTGAAATGCATCTCACAACTTTCTACAAAAAAAACAAATTCATTGTAAACAAAAAAGGGAAAAAAAACATCATAAAACACCACTTTTTTATGAGTTACATCCAAGCCTAAGTGTGCAATTTGTAAGAATATCTTCTAGCAAAAAATGTATAGCTCACGTGCATGCTAATTGGCTATTTTCAATCATTCAATATTAAACTATACAGCAACAACAATACATGTTACTTCCAGTATTGCATATCACTAGCTTACATGTAGTAAATTAAAATTATGTATTAAATTCAGAATTATGCATTATAAAGCATATAGGTTACGAATGTCATGATAAATCACAAAAGAAACATACCTAACAAAGCATATCACCATATCCTAGATTGGTAGATTGATTATCACCGGTTGCTTCACTCCTTGAAAAAACTGTAAGAGTTTAAAACATTTGAAACAAGTTAACTGTAGATCAGTAAGCTTTATATAATTAAAAAAATAGTTCAAACACTTACTTTGTTCCATTCTTCACACTATGGAGGTTTCTAAGCGATTCCCCTCCACAAAGTAATGCTTGGATAATCTCAATTGGAAGTGATGCATGATATGAATCAATCACTCAACTTCTTGCACTAAATGTAGCCTCAGAAGCAACTGTAGTCAGTGGGATTGCCAAAATATCACATGCCCTATTTGACAAAACATGATATTTGGTTCAATTTCCTTTCCACCACTCCAACACGTTAAATGAATCATCTGACCCTTCTGCACAGATATGGCACCCATTTGTAAAGTACATGTCCATATAACTTTTTTGGGGCTGCACTGTCTCCACTTGCTTCATATACTCTTTAAGTTTCTTAAAGCCTGAACCTAAAGAAACAGAGGTCAGAGAAGACTGAGAAGATCTAACTGATTTACTTTCTTAAACATTCACTTTATGCATTTCTACATACTCATTGAAAAGTTCTTGCAAAATAGTCTTCACCTTTTCAATATTAGCTTGTTTCTCTATTTTGGGTGTATATATTAGGAAAATAGTAGGCAATAGCCCTCATTTTCACTTAAGGTCCAAAATGGCAACAAAATATTTATCATGTTGCATAGCACCCCTATTTGTGGAAAATCAAAACCATGGTGCTCAAACTTGCCCACACCCAACGAATGCCCATGGTGCACATAACCATGCACTTAAGGCCCTGAATGAGGCATACACTTTTTTGTTGTGACAACACTCCTAGTCAAGGACTGGCTTTGAACTAGTAAGTATCTTTTATTTAAGTGATTTCACTTAAACGCCTTAAGTTAGTATCTTATTAAGCAAGAAAGACAAGCTAAGTAAAAGTAAGAAAGAGTTCTTAAGTGTGATTTGGCACTTAGAATTCAAAAGGACAAATGGTAATTTTGACTTAAGTGAGTGGCATGACCATAATTTTGATGAGATTAAGGTCATGTAAGGATTTCAAACTAATTAAGTTAAGAAAATAAGTTAATCTAGCTATTAGAACCATCATTTGAACAAAAGTGCAAAAAATTGCACTGTGTTTGAATGTGCCATTTATGTCTTAAGTGGCTTAAGTGTCCAAAAGTTTAAGTGTAAGAGGCAAAAAAAAATATTTAGGACCAAGGAGGGATGGTTTTGGGTGTATGTTTCATGCCCATTTTGAAACAAACGAGATTGAGGGCCAAGAGGCAAGGAAACAAAAAATAGGCTTTAGTGGAGTTGGTGAGATATTTCTTGCAAAAGTCGATCACTATTCTTAGTTCTTTGTTTCCTAATTTTGAGGCTTTCTCCCCCTAGCATATGGTCTACTCCAAACCTCCCCAATCTCACAAATTTCTAGCAAATTTGAAGGTCCAATCAAGAAGCCTCCAACTCATTCTTGGTGCATTTGCTTCAGTTTAGCTCATTGTTGCTTATTTTGTGCCTAAACCCTAAGGTAAGCTTCTAGGTTTGGTTGGAGCTAGTTCTAAGTTTTTTAAATAGCTAGAAATGGTCTTAATTTGAATTTCTTGGTTCCATATCACATTGGTTTTAGTTCTAGAAAACTTAAGAGAGCTAAGTTGAGCTCAAGTGTACTTGTGGTGCTTTTAGTTTGTTCTTGCTTTGTGTCTAAATTTGAGGTAAAGGTTCAAGTTAATATACCTCAAATAATGCATATAAATGTATTATTACATGTTGAAATGTTGTAAAAATAAGACCCATTTGAATTGGCTTTGGGGATCGAAAGATTGAGCAAGTTTTGTGCAAGATAGCATAAGTGCACGAAATGCTGCTAGACCGTTGGTGACAGGTGACACATTGCCAATGTTGAGGACGTGCCACTAGAAAGTTTCTAGAAAACTAGTGGGTTGATGCATTTAGCAACACATTGCCAATGGCGTCACCAGGGCCTAAACCCCTTAAGCTTAGGGCACCTTAAGATGTCTCAATCTTTCATTAAATATCCTTAGTATATTCTAAGATGTTTCATAGCTTTGCTTCGGTCTAAAACTCATTCCTAAGTTGAGAATTATGCATTATTTAAGTGGTAGCTAAGTAGTGTGGTTAAGGTAAGGCTAAGTAGAGTGGCTAAGGGGGGTAGAAGTGCTCAAGTTGCTCAGGGGGCATTAAGGGGATTAAGGCGAGTTTCGGAGTCTTCGTTGGTCTAAGTGAAAGGTCTTAGACCTTTGGGGAAATGAAGAAGAAACCTAAAAAGATCCCAACAAAACCTTGTGGTTTGGTAAGTAAGCCACTAAGAAGCTCTAAGTTAAGCTCTAAGAGCTTTGTAATTTGGACCACATGAGATGGCTACCTTGCACAATAAGTTACGGGAAAGATAGGAAAGATTTGAAAGGAGGTGGTGACCAACTCTAGGACCCGTAAGTGGGACTTAAGGGAGGCAAAAGATTCTAGACTAGAGGGCCACTGTCTTAAGTACCTCCGCTATTTGAGCTCATGGTAAAAATAAGGCGCGTAAAGTGTAAGAAGTCCCAAGGATTGTGCATGTTGTAAATCATACATCCATGCATGGCATGTATATTATGTTACTTGTTTACGATGATAGTTGTTTGTTTGTTTGCCATTTTTGCATGCTTGCTGGCTATATTCTTTGCAGGTACCCCAATGGACCCTTACTGAGTGCATTCATGTACTCACTTCCTTAAGTTTGTTGTGCAGGTTCTAGCGTTGGGCCTAACAACTAAGTGGACAGTTGTAGGCTAAGTTTCCCCTTTTACAGGTGCTTATTTACTAGAATCCTTAAGATTCTAAGGTTGCTTGAGATATAAGCTTTGTACTAACGAAGTGTTATGCCTTTATAGTTTAGAGGCTAAGTGGTGCACAAGGATAAGGATAAGAAAGAGCTTGCACTTGGAGCTTGATATCTTAAATGTGCAGCTCAAGTCATGGATCTTAGTTGAAAATTTTTGCCTTCTATTTATATAATACCTTGTGTGCTAAGGCATTACCTCTGTTAGGATGCATTGTGGTGTTAAACCATTGAGTTACTTTTGGGTCCATGCTAGCATTGTAGAGTGTGCACAAACTATTACTTGATGTTGAAGTAACTAGCATTTTATTGTCTTGGCATGTTTTAAGTATATTTTGAATGATATGCTCGATTGATGTTTGTTTAAATGATTTACTTATTTGTTTTGCATTGCTAGTAAAAACACACGCATATTTTCTTGTAGGGTAGGTTAATAAATTAGTTACATGTAAATTGTATTAATTTACCTATGAGTAATAGTTAGCCAATAGTAACGAAGTGAGATCATAGTCCAAAGGGCCTACAAGTTAAGCAATTCAAGCTCTAGGACCCTGCTCCATGATAGTTTGGCATCAGAGTAAGTCAGTGGTCCTAGGAGAGGTAATAAGTGAACTAAGATCCAAGTGTTCCTTGTGCTAAGTGTAGCTAGTACTACTTATAAGTTGCTCTGGGTGTAGTCTTCTTGTTACCATTTCACAAAAATAGAAGAATTACAAAATGTAGCACAATGGTCACAAACCATTATATTGTGTAATTCTCATCATAATGATTAAAGTGTGGGGGGTAAAAGGCATGATCAACACCTACTTAAAAATGTTCCAAGTTGGTAACTTGGTCCCCAAGAAAAGCCATAAGGATTGCTCGTTTGTCAGGTAACCTATGGACTTTTTTGTAAGGTTTTGGAAATTCAGGTACTCAATTGTAAAAATCTCAAGGAAAGATTTGGTGAGTTATGGGAAGGATATGAATGGTATGAAAGTTCTGTTGGAGGACTAAATTGCTTATGTAAGACAATTGTGGACAAAGAAAAGCATAAAGGGCTTTGAGGACTTAAGTTTCCTAGTGTAAGCCTTTCGATGTCTATGTCTTTGACTTAAGTCAAATGGAGACATTTTGGAGTTATCCCTCTCAAGATGACACGGCCGTCCCTGGCCTTTGCCCAGGAAGCCTTGTGAGAGCTGGTCTTACGGTGGTTGCAATTGGCTAGTCGTATATTTGTGCGGATTAAAATCCCATGATACTAGTTGATTATCCTAGAATATGCAAGATGCATGCTCTTCATGCTTTGACTTGGATTAATAAAAACATAAAGCATTAACTTGGCCAAGTAATTTCTGCAGAATAAGTACAAATAGCCAAAGCATACAAAATCAACATTTATGTGAGTTTACTACACATAACAACTCGTGGAGCATTCATACATAAAGTAGACTAATACCCTTACCCAAAAGCAACCCTAGAGTCTAGGACTCTTCATAACATAGACTATAGAGGCAACTAAAGTACTGCATATTTACAAGCCTCTACTGAGATCTTCTTTAACTAGCTCCCACCATGGACGTGAATCCCAGTGGCAAGTCTCAAAACCCTTGTCTAGTGCTACTAGGCTTGCAGCCAAAGGAATACTCTAGTTAGTACTATTACTTGATCAACAAACTACTCAAGCATACTCATGTAGACTAGAATCATAAGGATTCTCAAGTGCAATACCTGTGCACAAAAAAAAGCCACTACTGCAATAACCCTCAACGGTTATCCGATCCAACAACTTCTGAATCTGCACAACATAACTAGGGAGTGAGAACATAACATTCTCAGTAAGGGGTATTTAGTGTACCTGCAAGAAAATTACTAAGGACACCACATATGATAACATATGTAACCTATTGTGAGCTCATATAGCCTGAGGGTCTAATATATGCATATATTTAGGTTCTTTGAGACCTCTCCTCATCCTTGTCCTTAAACTACAAGGCATTGCCTTGCCTACTAGCAAGCTGTCCTTGCCAGCCTAACTAGTGATAAATCACCAGTTGAACCTCTCCCTTAGTATGTTATGCAGGGGAATTATGGTGGGACTATTGTAAACTAGGTCATTTAGACCTTGTAGACTAGGTGCACTAAGGTTTCACCTTGCAACCTCGTGGCTATGGCACGGCTAGGTCGCCAAGGGTTCTAAACCTTTCACCCGAGCTAATGGTGTTTTGCTATGCTCATTTGCAACTAGTTTCCTTGCTTATGGCTCAAGTAACCATAAAATCTTTCAAACCTTAAGGGAACGCTTAAGTCTTAAGGGACTTTCGAAAGTCTCGGAGTACCCCTGGCATACTTAGGCCCTAAGGCACCCTAAGAACCCCCTTAGGTCTCACCTCGATCACCCTAGCAAAATGTGAGAAATTCTACCATCTGGCCTGTGGCGACGCATCGCCACAGTTGGTAACGTTCGGACCACATTTGCACAATTGGCGACGCGTCACAAACTGGTGCATGAAATTGGCGACACGTCACCAATCTGTGAATTTGCAGAATTGGCACGCATTTTACTGCTATGAACTTTGGACACTTAGCAAACATAGTAAACATGCTTGGAAAGCCTCCAAATTTCACACACACATAGACCAAGTTGCATAGAACATGACCAACTATCATAAGCCGATCTATGATGTCTCGTAACATCATCCAAATCCTCTCAAACCTCATAGTCCACCACAATTCAACCAAATCCTCTAACTAATGCTATTGCTAGAATTACTCAAATTCTTCAAGCAAACTCATGTCAATAGCATTAATTAGTCTTCAAGTCATAACTCCCTTACCTCAATTCCATGTAACAAGCAAGAATCAACCTCTTTTCCAATCAACTAAGCTCACCAAAGTATGACCTAAGTTCCAAACAAAAACATAGACACCAATCATCAAAACCTTGCTTCCTAACCAAAACCCAAGCTCAAAACTAACCAAATAACATGAATTCAATCAAGAACACATTGGTTACCTCGTATCAAAAATAGGGGATGTGAGAAAACATACTTCCAAGCTCAAAACCATGGTTTAATGCTTGAAATGAGCTCCTCCTAGATTATATACTCTTGATAGCTTTTCTTGGCACCAAGAAATCTTGATTTCAAGGTTGAATTGAGAGCAAAATGAGAGTGAGAAGGTTGGAAACGAGATTATGGCAGCCATAGCCTCAATTTCCCCTTCTTAAACCCTCACTTAACCTCCAAGCCACCAAAGTATTAAGCTTAATACAATTAAACCTCCATCTTTTGGTAACTTAGTTATTCTTGAATAATTCTTATTTATTTCTTCCAAGTTTGGGTTAAGGTTGAAAGTTAAGTTATAAAAACTCATTTTAAACACTTAGGACTATGCTCGACTATTCAGGATGCAAAATTACCATTTTACCCCTGAACCTTATTTAGTGCCTTATTTTCCTCGAAACTTAGTGAACTTTGCTAAACTTCTCTGTTCTTGCTATGTAAACTTGAAATTAGGTTCCAAACTTAATTTAGATCACTTTACCTTCCTCAGGAGTGCCTGCTACTAGGAGGTCCATAACACAAGAAAAGGTAGCCAAAGCAAGATAAGGATGGTCAAATGTGGGCCAAGAGATTAAGACTAAGAAACCATAGTCTTGTAGCAAGGAAAATGACATAAAACATAGTTAAGTCTAGTTAAGTGTGTTTTGTGCACTAAAGTCTTTATAAGTGGTTATCTTTGTCTTTATCTACCATATTTAGTCTCTTCCAGCAGCAAAAAAGTAGCCCCTCCGCCTTGACACTTCCTTCATAGCCACCATCCCTCCAAGCTTGAAGTTAGAAGCAATTGAAAGAAAGAAAGGGCAATTGGAAGCTATTTGGTGCTAAGACTTGAGTGCACTTAGGGTCATGCTCCAATGTCTGTATACCCATCAAGGTAAGGACTTCTCTTGCTCTCATGGAATGTTTACTATATTTTCAAGCATCCATGGAGCTAGGGCTAGGCTTGGAAGAGAGCAATGAGCTTGATGAACCAAGCTTAGTGAGGGGAGTGCACATAGTGAAGGTTTTGTGACCTAGTCTGAAGTGCACAGTGATGGCAGCGAATTGGAGGGTTTCTAGAGCCCAAGGTTAATACTAACTAGTGTTAAAACTCTCCTAAGACCAGGCTTAAGCTTGAGGAGGGCTACCATAGTGAATTACTTAAGTTTATTGCATGTTTTATGGACTAACCTATGTTTTATGTTGCTGCCCCATTTCATGTGCTTGTTGGTTGTGAATGGTTGCTGCATTGGATTGCTATATATTGGATATTTGCACTGTGTTTTCTTGTGTTTTAGTGTCTTTGGATGTAGGTAATACAATGTGTTACATTACCTTAAGAGTATAAGTATTCTCCTTACTAAGTTTCACAATGAACTTACTACCCTCAAATCTACCCATTTCAAGTCCAGCAGAAACATCAAATTCAAACTGACCTTTGTAGTTTGAGTTTTGACTTGAAATTTTAGGTACTTGAATTTCCATGTATATAGTTGTGATTTGGAAAGTTCAGTGATTTTAGGAGCACATTTCATATTTTAGTGATGGTGCTTATTGTACTATACAGCAGTTGTCCAGCATCTCATTTCTGGAGTGCATTGTGTCTAAAGCTTTCGTAGAACGTGTTTTAGATGAGTTAAGGCCATTTTGTAGTGCATGGATGCATGTACATGTAAGAAATGTAAGGTTGAAATAAGTATGGAACATTTGAGGACTATTTTCCTATGTATGTGAATGCGGTGCACAAGCTGTGTAAGTGTGAATGATATGCTACTTGTTTGTAAATTTTTTTTTTTCCACATAAAGTTTATAGATGTAAGAGCATGTAATTCCTATGTGTATTGTACAAGTATGGGGTAGCCTTGGAGGGCTTACCCCTTGTGAATGAAGTGTTTGCACACTTATGAAATTTCGTATGGGCAACATGGTCATAGAGTGACCAGAATTTTAACTTTGCACTCAAAGTTTTATATCTCTATGTGTAGAGTGAATCTTGGTATTAAATGTTGCCCACACCTAGAGACATCTAGATGTTTAATTGGGCTTTGGAAGTTTTGCATTTGGAGCCCTGTAGTCAAAGTTATGACATTGCAAATTTGGCTGAGTTACTGTTCATTTGGTCAGAATTTTGTAACCAACTTAAAAAATCTATAACTTCGTCCATAGGTGAGTTATTGATATGAAACCAAATTCCCAATTTGGTTTAAGTCTATACTTGATACTGAAGCAAAGAAAATAGGGGGTACATGGTTAGATTAATACAGTTTTTTGGAAGAAGTTTCGAGTGCAATGGCTGGTTACTTAAACTTAACAAGATTGCCTAATGTGTGGTAGCCAAGATTAAAACTTGTGCTAGTGTTTTCCTTCCTTGTTTCCATGGTGTGCATAAAATGTGAATGTGTGTGTAATGGTTGGACTAATATGCATGCATTTACATAGTACCCAAGAGTGCCACTTGGGCATGCACACTAAGGGTATTGTTCTGATGGCCTACAGAGCATACCAACCGTAGGAGTTTTAAATGCACAATTTTGGCACCATAACTGGACTATCCTGGAGTGGTTAATAGATGTTGGTGTCAGAGCATGGACAGAGCATGGTTTGCACATGTACATATTGTTACATTTGCTTGCTAGCTATAGACATGAACTTAGTGTGATCAGCTGCTAGTGTTAAGTACCATTGAAATACCTATGATCTTTATATGTGCTCTATGATGAATCACGAACAGGAAGTAAATATGGTTGCCACAAGGAGAGGGGAACCACCCTTAAGGCCTCATATTAGACCCAGGCAACAAAGAAATGGACAGAAAAGGGGGAATTAGGGCCAACAGGGGGCACTAAACCCTGAAGTGCCACAAGTTTGGTTAGAGCTTCAAGGAAACTTAGCTCTAATCATTGAAAACTTAGAAAGACTAATTCAAGCACAACATCAAGGAGTCCAAGTAGCACCAACTGAAGTAGTTCAGAGTGTATAGTAGCAATCGAAAGAGGAGGCTAGGAACACGTCTGAGCATGTTCTTTTTAGAAGATTGGGAAATAGAAATGATGAAGCTGATGAAGTGGAAGATGAAGATATGAGAAATCCTAAAGGAAGAAGAGTGAGATCTAAGATTGGTCAGGTGTCTAGGGCCATTCCCTTAGTCTATGACCATTCCTTTACTAGGAATGAGATTGAGGAAGATCTTGACAGAATAGGTAGGAGAAAAAATAGAGACCATGGAGAGCATCACCATGCTGAGGGTTCTCATAAATCCAGAAGACATAGAGCTGAGGATCTAGAGGGCCTAGATGTGGTTAGACTACTGGAGAGGTTCCAAGGACTCAGGCCTTGATAGTTTGATGGAAAAGCTGGGCCTGAGGGAGCTGAGGAGTGGTTAATCTTCATGGACAAGATGTTTAAGAGGATGCCACTCAGCTCCACCAAGAAGGTGTCACTGGCCACTTACAACTTTGTAGAAAGTGTAAAGATGTGGTGGAGAAACACCAATGATAGATATGCTATCTAGAAGGGCAGAAGGCCAGGAAGAGATATTGAGATGAGCTAGCCAGAGTTCATTGAGCTATTTTAGGAGTAGTACATCAGTGATGCCATCAAGGATATGAAGCAAGCTGAATTTGATACTCTAAGGCAAGATAACCTCAGTGTCCTAGAGTATGAGCACAAATTCAATCAGTTGGTGAGGTATGCTCCTCAGCATCATGGACTGGAGCAGTTAAAGGCCAAAAGATTTGTCAGAGGCCTAAGGTCAGATATCAGAAAGGCTGTAAGACCTTTTGGAGTAGTCACATTCTATGAAGTAGTGTAGAAAGCTTTATTAGTAGAGCAAGAGGAGAATGAGACTAGGTACTTTCCCAGTGGACCAGGGGAAGGTAGCCAGGCAGGAGGCAAGCAGAAAAAGCCACCACATGGCAAGGGAATTGCCAAGAGTTCCCATCTTGGTGGTGAGGGCAAGGTTAAGGGGAAGTCCTTTGGCCTAAAGTGCCCTAAGTGTAAGAAGTTTCATGGAAAGAAACATTGCTATTTTGATACTCAAGCTTGCCTAAGGAGTGGTGCAATGGATCATTGGATCAAAGATTGCCAACATGTGCAAGGAAGAAAGCCAAAAGACCAAGGTCTAGTGAGATCTACTAGAGCAGGAACTAGAAAGGCAATAACTAGGGAGGGACATAAGAGACCAATTCCTCCTATGTAAAGACCTTCAATGCAAAAAGCTGGCAGAGTGTTCCAAGTGGAAAGGCCAGAGACTGTTGGGTTTCGGTAGCCAAACAGCACAGTGAAATTTAACCGAAACCCTCCAGGATCCAAGTGAAACGGGGTAAATCGGGTGTTCAAAAATTTTCATACCTAATTTTTGGTTGAGATCTCTCACTCAACGGTAGAGTCAAATCACAAAACCTAAATAGTTGATGTGTTCAAGCTCTCTATGGTATCCACACGAGCCTCTCGAGATCACCACGCTTCCACCGCGTCCCGGTAGATGCATTTCTCTTGCGCTCGTAGTACTAGCTTGCATCATCCAAGGAATTGCAAGAGAAGAGTGCGGCTGTCCTTTTGGGAGGCTAGGGCAAGGAGACCCGTGAATTTCTCACTAAAAGTTGTATTTATAGTGAGACTCAACTTCCAGGCCTAATGGGTTTCAAAGTCATAATCCAATTAGGCTTTAATTTTGGGCTTAATAATGGCTCAACTATTGGGCCCATTATTAATACGAAATTATTGTGAAACCAAAACCCAAATTATTAGCCCATGCACTCTAATGATCCAAATAGCTCTATGTGTGCGACCCAATAGGCTCTTACCACATTGGTAATGATCATAAATCACATTTATGATCATAAGCAATGAGCGGTATCTAGCAATACATCATTGCTACCCAAGTGACAAGATTGTCGATGATTCGACTAAACCTTTATGATCATCACCGATATATGCTATTGTTCCTTTGTCCAAGATATCAAGACTAAGCACGAGACGTGGAATGTGTCACTCTCATATAGCCCAATCTTTGGTTTCTTGATTACCGAGTAGACCAACTTAAACTGATGACATTGATATCGTATATCAACTCATTCGAGCATGGCCATGCATTTTTCTAAGTCTCACTCTATCAAGGGGCCCGAAGATATCACTTCTGTTACATAGGAGGGACAAATCCCATCTTGATCATACAAATCCTTCCGCATGATATGTCGCATACCCAAGGACCTCCTTCAAGTTCACTCAGTTACGAGCAACAAAGGAAAATATCAAAGTATGTGACTCACATGTAGGGAACCTTGATGATCTTAGGTCGAAGGACTACATATACCATGATCACTAAGAGAATCACTTATGACCCTCATATAACGATCCATGTAGTGTTCTCATGGTGGGTCGGTCCAGTACACAAGTTCTCCAACTTGTACCCATATGTAGACTACATACCTCATATTAGTCTCCACATATGCTAGTCATTATGTATTATTGCAACCCGCTCCACAATAATACTAGGCCAGGGACATTTGAGAATATCATTATTCTAGGGTTACAATTATGTTTATTACGTTACGCAAAAACAAAACAACAAACATAATTGCTGGATTAATGCCTTAATAAAATATCATGACTCAATGTGCAAAAAATACAATCATCTCATGATTGGCTTTTTGGGCACAACACTAACAGAGACATCACAGCAGGGAAGAGCATTAAGAGGTAACATTTACCTAAATGATATGCCTATTAGTGTTTTATTTGATACTTGTGTATCTGTGTCTATAATGGCTAGGAAATTGGTCGGTGCCATAATTTGCCTATTGAAATCATGTCTAGTATATCCTTAGTGAAAACAACAGGTAGTCAATGTCTTTTCATTAATGAACTAGCTAAGGATTATGAGCGAGTTGTAGGAAAGACTAAGGTTATGACTAATCTGCTAGTGTCGGATATTCCTAAGTATGATATAGTACTGGGTATGAATTGGCTTGATTTGCATAACATAAGAGCTAATTGTGCTAAGAGAGAAATCACATTGCCTGATGGTGAAGTACATGCAATAATGAATTCTAAGGAATTAGTGTATGAAATGCATGACATGGAACTAGAGGTACTAGATGAGATACTTGTGATTTCTGAGCATGATTATTGTTATGCATTGAATGAATTACACTGTGATGAGAAAGTGGACAAAATACCTGTAGTCAGAGACTTTCTAGAAGTCTTTCCTACAGACCTACCAGGTATTCCTCCACTAAGGGAAATTGAGTTTGAGATCAAGCTGCAACCAGGAGCTAGTCCAATATCCATAGCCCCTTACAAAATGCCTATCACAAAGATGAATGAGATCAAGAAACAACTTGATGAACTTCTTGAAAAAAGGTTCATAAGGCCAAGTGTTTCACCATGGGGAGCTCCAGTTCTCTTTGTGAAAAAGAAGGATGGATCATTTTGACTATGCATTTACTACAGGAAGCTCAATGCAGTCACTATCAAGAACAAGTATCCACTCCCTAGGATTTAGGATCTATTTGATCAACTCAAGGGAGCTAAGATCTTCTCTAAGATAGATTTGAGACCTGGATACTCCTAGTTAATAGTAAAGGAAGAGGATATTTCTAAGACTGCATTCAAGACCAGATATAGGCATTATGAGTACAAAGTCATGCCATTTGGTTTGACTAATGCCCCAGCTACTTTTATGGACCTGATGAATAGGGTGTTCAGACCACATCTAGATAAATTTGTAGGTGTGTTCATTGATGACATCCTAGTGTATTCTAAGGATGAAAATGAACATGAACATCATCTGAAGATTGCCTTAAAGACTTTGTTAGATCATCAGCTTTATGCCAAGTTATCCAAGTGCCAATTTTGGATAAATGAAGTATCTTTCCTAGGACATATCATAGATGCACAAGGCCTTAAGGAAGACCTTGAAAAGGTCAAGGTAGTTCAAGAATGGGAAAGACCAAAGACTGTAAAGAAAATCAGGAGTTTCCTAGGATTAGCTGGCTACTACAGAAGATTTGTATTAAGCTTTTCCATGATTGCCTTAATTCTTACACATCTGACTAAAAAGGGTCAAAGGTTTGAGTGGATTGAGAAAATGTATAAAGACTTGAAGTCTCACTTCTGGTGGCCAAATATGAACAGAGACATAGTTACTTATGTCTCCAAATGTGCCACATGCCATAGGGTAAAGGTAGAGCACCAGAAGCCAGCAGGTACCTTATAGACTCTACTTATACGAGTAAGGAAGTGAGGCAACATAACTATGGACTTTTTAACTGGGTTGCCTATGACCAGATTAAGGCATGATAAAATCTGGGTCATTGTGGACAGGCTAACCAAATGTGCCCACCTCTTACCTATGAAACTCATAGATTCTTTGGAGCAGTTGGCTCAGATGTATATCCAAGAGATAGTGAGACTACATGGAATACTAGATTCCATTGTATGTGATAGAGATCAAGATTTATAGCTCAATTTTGGAGTGCTTTCACAAAGCACTAGGTACCAAAATCCACCTAAATACTACTTATCACCCTCAAATTGAAAAGCAAACTGAAATGGTGATACAGATACTGGAAGACATGCTCAGAAGCTGTGTGTTAGATTTCAAGGGTGAATGGGACCAACACTTACCATTGGTGAGTTTTCTTATAACAATAGTTATCAAAGCACCATTGGCGTGGCACCTTATGCGGCATTATATGGAAGAAGGTGCATGACACCCTACTGTTGGGTGGAAGCCTTAGATAGGCTAGAGTTGGTCGTCAAAATCATTGAGGAAACTACTTCCAAGATCAAGAAGATTCAAGAAAGATTAAAGGCAGCCAATGAAAGAACCATAGCCTATGTGAATAAAAGAAGGATAGACTAGGAGTTTGAGGTTGGTGACAATGTTTGGCTAAAAGTTGCACCAACCAAAGGCACTATTAGATTTGGCAGAAGAACCAAGTTAACTCCAAGATATATAGGTCCTTATGAGATCTTAGACAGAGTTGGCAAGGTAGCATATAGGTTAGCTCTACCGCCAAGCATGTCAAGTGTTCATAATGTTTTTCACATTAGTATGCTTAAGAAGTGTCTATTGGACGCAAAGCATGCTATTGTAGTGGAAGACATATAGTTGAAAACTAACTTGACATATGAAGAGAAACCTATAGCTATCTTAGCCAATGAAACCAAAAGGTTAAAAAACAAGCTCATTCTCATGGTTAAAGTTCAGTGGTCACACAACTCTGAACGGGAAGTAATTTGGGAAACTAAGAAAGACCTTATGGAAAGGTATCCTATAGAACACCTGAATTTAAAACTAGTTTTGGAGGACCAAAATTTTTAAGGCTGGGGGAGGGGATTGTTACCACCTCACAAAAATGGGAGAATTACAAAGTGTGGCATAATGGTAAAAAACCATTATATTGTGTAATTCTTATCATAATGATTGAAGTGTGGGGGGTAAAAGGCATGATCAACACTTCCTTAAAAGTGTTCCAACTTGGTAAATTGGTCCCCAAGAAAAGCCTTAAGCATTGCTTGTTTGTCAAGCAACCCATGAACTTTTTTGTAAGGTTTTGGAAATTCGGGTACTCAATTGCAAAACTCTCAAGGACAGATTTTGAAAGTTATGGGAAGGATATGAATGTTATGAAAGTGCTATTGGAGGACTAAATTGCTTATGGAAGACAATTGTGGACAAAGAAAAGCATAAAGGGCTTTAAGGACTTAAGTGTCCTAGTGT
Source organism: Aquilaria sinensis (assembly GCA_005392925.1). Lineage (NCBI taxonomy): Eukaryota > Viridiplantae > Streptophyta > Magnoliopsida > Malvales > Thymelaeaceae > Aquilaria > Aquilaria sinensis. Next base: position 36,323 of record SMDT01000418.1, read on the forward strand.
AAGCCTTTGAATGTCTATGTCTTTGACTTAAGTCAAATGGAGACATTTTGGAGTTATCCCACTCAAGAAAAAGCAGCCAAAGAAAGATAAGGATGGTCAAATGTGTGCCAAGAGATTAAGAATAAGAAACCATAGTCTTGTAGCAAGGAAAATGACATAAAACATGGTTAAGGCAGCATAAAACATGGTTAAGGCTAGGTAAGTGTGTTTTTAGCACTAAATTCTTTATAAGTGGTTATCTTTGTCTTTATCTCCTACATTTGGTCTCTTTTAGTAGCAAAAATGGAGCCCCTCCACCTCCACACTTCCTCCATACCACTATACCACCAAGCTTGAAGCTAAAAGTAATTGAAAGCAAGAAAGGACAATCAGAAACTATTTGGTGCTAAGACTTGAGTGCACCTAGGATCAAGCTCCAATTTCAGTATACCCATCAAGGTAAGGAGTTCTCTTGCTCTCATGGAATGTCTACTATATTTTCAAGCATCCATGGAGCTAGGGCTAAGCTTGGAAGAGAGCCATGACCTTTATGAACCAAGCTTAATGAGGGGAGTGCACTTAGTGAAGGTTTTGTGACCTAGTGTGAAGTGTACAATGATGGTAGCGAATTGAAGGATTTATAGAGCCTAAAGTTAGTAATAATTAGTGTTAAAACTCTCCTAAGACCAAGATTAAGCTTGAGGAGGGCTGCCATAGTGATTTACTTAAGTTTACTACATGTTTTATGGACTAACCTATGGTTTATGTTGCTGCTGCATTTCATGTGTTTGTTGGTTGTGAATGGCTACTACATTTGATTGCTATATATTGGATATTTATATTTTGTTTTCTTGTGTTTTAGTGTCTTTGGATGTAGGTAATACTATGGGTTACATTACCTTAAGAGTATAAGTGTTCTCCTTACTAAGTTTCACAATGAACTTACTACCCTCAAATCCACCCATTTCAAGTCTTGCAGAAAGATCACATTGAAACTAACCTTTGTAGTTTAAGTTTTGACCTGAAATTTCATTTACTTGAACTTCCATGTATCGAGTTATGATCTGGAAATTTTGGGGATTTAAGGAGCACATTTGGTATTTTAGTGATGGTGCTTACTGTACTATGCAGTAGCTGTCCAGCATCGTATTTCTGGAGTGCATTGTGTCTAAAGCTCTCCTGTAACTTGGGTGCATGTTTAGTTGTGTTAGGGCCATTATGTGGTGTATGGATTCATGTATATGTAAGACATGTAAGGTTGAAACAAATATGTGAACATTTGAGGACTATTTTGCTATGTATGTGAATGTGGTGCACAAGCTGTCTAAGTGTGAATGATAGGCTACTTGTTTGTAAATTCTATTGTGGCCACCTAAAGTTGCTAGATGCAAGAGCATGTAATTCCTATGTTTATTGAACATGTATGGTATAGCCTTGGAGGGCTTACCCTTTGTGAATGAAGTGTTTGCACACTTATGAAATTTCATATGGGCAACATGGTCATAAAGTGACTAGAATTTTGACCCTGCACTCAAAGTTCTATATCTCCCTGTGTAGAATAAATCTTGGTATAAAATTTTGGCCACACCTAGAGTACATCCATATGTTTAACTGGGATTGGGAATTTCTAAATTTGTAGCCCTGTAGCCAAAGTTATGACATTGCCAAGTTGGCTGAGTTACTGTTCATTTGGTTAGAATTTTGTAACCAACTTAAAAAATCTAGAACTTGGTCCATAGGTGGGCTATTGATATAAAACCAAATTTCCTGGTTTGGTTTAACTCTGTACTAGATACTGAAGGAAACAAAACAAGGGGGTTACATTGCTAGATTAATACAGTTTTTTGGAAGAAGTTTTAGGTACAGCAGCTGGTTACTTATACTTAACAAGATTGCCTAATGTGTGGTAGCCAAGATTAAGACTTGTGCTAGTGTTTTCCTTCCTTTCTGCCATGGTGTGCATAAAATGTGAATATGTGTATAATGGTTGACCAATATGCATGCATTTACATAGTGCCCAAGAGGGCCACTTGGGTATGCACCCTAAGGGTATTGTTTTCATGGCCTACAGAGCATACCAATCCTATGAGTTTTAAATGCACAATTTTGGCACCATAACTAGACTATCCCAGAGTGGGTAACACTTCTAGCTTTAGTTGTAGGTATGATGGTGAACACTTAGTCAGGTGCTGCTATTGGGGCTAAAGTTCTTGGTGTGGGAACTAGTGACCCTTAGACAGTAGATATAAGAGAAGTCATGGCTTTGTTATTTAGGCTCAATGAATCTATGCACCTAATGCTACATGGCATGACTATCCTGCTTGAGGAGCATGCTCAAGCTCCAAATGGATTAGAGACCTTGGAGGACCTTAATAGGGTAAAGGCCAAAGTATACCAAGGCCTAACGGTGCACCAAGGTCAGGGGAGAAATCCCCTGCCCCAGGGGCAAGTGCAAGGTCAAGAGCAAGTGTATGAGTTTACTTAAGCAAGCATTGAAAAGGATAGTGAGGAAGAGATGAGGAGGATATCCATCCACCGTAGGAGAAGGAGGAGACCCATTATTCCGGACCATATAGATGTCCATTTTTGTTTAATGGTGTGGGTGATCCCAATGCAGCCGGAGGTTGGTTGTACCAAATTAATGAAATCTTTAAGAATATAAAGTTGGATGACAAAGCTAAGATGGATTTATTGCCTTTTTTCTTGGAAGGCAAAGCTTCCTTGTGGTGGAACGATGTCATGGAAAGGCTTAAGTCCTATGATGGTAGACCCAGGCAAAGGCCCAATGAACATGATTGGACTAAATTTGAGAAGAAATTTTGGAATGAACTCAATAGTGAGGCAGCCCAAGATCAAAAGAGGATAAAATTTGATGAGTTGGTTCAAGGAAGTTTGATGGTTCATGAGTATGATAGGAAATTTAGTTCTCTTTTCCAACATGCTCCTTATTTGGCCGGGAAGGATGAACTTAAGGCAAAGAAGTTTATTCGTGGAATTAACATGGAGTCAATGAGCTTCTTGACTGTTATTGGGGTTCGGACCTATCATGATGCTGTTCAAAAGGCCTTGGTGTTGGAAAAGGAGTTGATGAAGGCAAAACCCAAGGAAAAGGCCATTAGGCCAAGGGTCTTGGTGTACTCAAGATTGTCGGGAGAGAGCCCTAACCCGGGAGGAGACCAAGGTTCCTCTAAGAAAGGTAAGAAGATCGGGAAAGGCCATTGCCCTAGGTGTCAGAAGTTTCATGGTAATAAACCATGCACCATTGGGATTGATCTCTATAATTACTACCACCAGCTTGGACATTAAGCTAGGGAGTGCCCAAAGATTAGGCAAGAGCAAGGCCAAGGAAGGCCTGGAGCCTCAGTAGCTAGAAATTCATCTACCAAAGCCCTTGTGCAACCTCGTGTTTTTACCTTGATGGGCCAGACACCCAAAGAGCCAACAGCTATGCAAGGTAACTTTAATGTTCAGGATAGTAGTATTAAGATTCTATTTGATACTGGTGCTACTATTTTAGTCATTTCCATGAGCATGGTTGTCAAATTAGGATTGCAAAGGACTTTGATGGATGAGATGAGATTTATTAAGACTGTTGGGAGGAATATCATTTTCACCAATGAAATGGTTAAGGGGTATCCTTTGGAGTTAGGGGTCATAGGTTTTTGTGTGACCTTTGGGTTTTAACCTTAATCCCATATGATGTTGTCCTTGGAATGGATTGGTTAAGTAGGTATAAGGCCCAAATCGACTATACAGGTTGTAAGATCACCCTTGAGGATGCCTCAGGTGTAAGTGTGACTTGTATAGGTGGTTTGGCAAATAGTGCCAAAAGTTTGCACCTCAAGTTGATGGAGTCCATTCCCGTTATGAGTGAGGAAGAATCTTACTCATTGAATGGGGTGGCAGTCGAGGAGCAACTTAAGGAAATTCCAATAGCCAATCTATTTCCAGAAGTTTTTCCTGTAGACCTCCCAGGGTTACCTCCAAATAGGGAGATTGAATTCTCCATACACTTACAGCCTGGGGCAGAACCGATTTCCATACCCCCATATCGGATGTCAGCACCTGAAATGGATGAGCTGAAAAAGGAGTTAGAAGAGCTACTTGAGAAGGGCTTTATAAGGCCAAGTGTTTCCCCATGAAGTGCCCCAGTGTTGTTTGTGAAGAAAAAGGATGGAACCTTACATTTGTGTATAGATTACAGGAAACTGAATGCAGTAACTGTAAAGAACAAATATCCATTGCCCAGGATCGATGACTTATTTGATAGGTTAAGAGGGGCAAAGGTCTTTTCCAAAATAGACCTAAGGTCTGGATATTTCCAAATAAGAGTAAAGGAAGAAGATATTCCAAAAGCTGTATTCAAGGCTAGGTATGGGCATTATGAGTACACAGTTATGCCTTCTAGAGTGACTAATGCTCTAGCAGTTTTCATGGATGCCATGAATCGGATTTTTAGGCCCTACCTAGATCAGTTTGTTGAGGTGTTCATTGATGATATATTGGTGTACTCTAAGACTCCCCACGAACATGAGGAACATTTAAAGATAGCTTTGCAAGTGCTTAAAGATAACCAATATTATGCAAAACTATCTAAGTGCCAATTCTGGGCAAGTGAAATTCCTTTCCTTGGGCATATCATAAATGCTCAAGGACTAAGTGTTGATCCATAAAAGGTAAAGGCAGTGGTGGAGTGGGAAAGCCCAATAACTGTAACAGAAATTTGAAGTTTCTTGGGTTTGGTGGGCTATTATCGAAGGTTCATTGAAAAATTTTCTGTCATAGCTTCGTCATTGACTGCCTTGACAAAGAAGGCAAAAAAGTTCATCTGGACTTCTAAGTGTGAGGAGAGTTTCCAAGAGCTTAAGAAAAGGTTAATTTCTGCTCCCATCTTGATTCTACCAGATCCGCATAAGACTTTTGTGGTGTATACCGATGCATTTGGGATAGGATTAGGATGTGTGTTAATGCAGGATAAACAAGTGATTGCATATGGGTCTAAGCAGTTAAGGCCTAACGAGTTGAACTACCCAGTGTATGATCTTGAGTTGGCAGTTGTTGTATTTGCCTTAGAGCCTTAGAGACACTACCTTATGGGAAGGTCCTTTAAGATCTTTATGGACCATAAAATTCTGAAGTATTTATTTACCCAAAAGGACCTGAACATGAAACAAAAAAGGTGGATCGAGTATATCAAGGATTATGATTGCTCGATAAACTATTATTCTGGTAAAAGCAATGTGGTTGCCGATGCCTTGAGCCTTAAGTATTTTGGGGTGATTCTTTCCAAGGATCAAGTAAATATCTACCTCAGAAAAATCCGTTGTGGAATAGTTCTCAGTCTTATTTGAAACTTGGTGAGACTAGGAAATGGCTCAAGTTATAGTCCTTGAGATTCAGTCAGCGTGGCTAGCTAAGGTTAAGGAAGTTCAAGACAAGGACCCAAACCTGAAGAGAGTTTTTGGGGAGGAAAGGCATGGTACCGTACTGAAGGAATTTTAGTACAAGGATGTGTTGCTCTCCTATGGTGATCGGCTCTATGTGCCAAGTGACCTAAGGCAACAAGTGTTGCAAGAGGCACATATGAGTAAGCTTAATGTTCACCCTAGTGTGAATAAGATGTACCATGACCTTAGGACTCATTTTTTGTGGCCAAAGTTTAAAAGGGACATATATGAATATGTGTCTAAGTGCCTCACTTGTCAAATGGTGAAGGCAGAGCACCAAAAGCCATCAGGAATGTTGCAAAGTTTACCCCTCCTAGAAAGAAAGTGGGGATCCATCACCATGGACTTTTGTGTTGGGTTACCCAACACAAGAAGTCAGCATGACTCAATTTGGGTGGTGGTGGATAGGTTAACAAAGTCTGCACACTTTATCCCCATTAAGATTACTTATACCATGGAAAAGTTGGCCCAGTTGTATATCCAGGAAGTGGTGAGACTTCATAAAATCCCCGATCAATATTTCTCTGATTAAGATCCCCATTTTGTCTTAAGGTTCTGGAATGCCTTTCAAAAGGCTATGGGTTCCACTGTGAGCCTAAGTACCGCTTATCACCCTCAAATTGATGGGCAAACAAAATGGTTAATCAAAACCTTAGAAGACATATTATGAAGTTGTGTGATGGATTTTAGAGGGGATTGGGACCAACACTTGCCATTGATCAAATTTGCTTATAATAATAGCTATTAAGAAGCTATTAAGGTGGCACCCTATAAAGCTTTGTATGGGCATAAATGTGTGACACTTTATTATTATGTAGATAAGGCAGATGAAGTGGTTGTTGACCCGAAGATCATTGTCGAGACTGTTAGTGTTGTGCCCAAAAGGCCAATCATGGGATGATTGTATTTTTGCACATTGAGTCATAATATTTTATTAAGGCATTAATCCAGCAATTACATTTGTTGTTTTGTTTCTGCGTAACTTAACAAACATAATTGTAACCCTAGAATAATGATATTCTTAAACGTCCCTAGTCTAGTATTATTGTGGAGCAGGTTGCAATAATACATAACGACTAGCATATGTGGAGACTAATATGAGATATGTAGTCTGCATATGGGTACAAGTTGGAGAACTTGTGTACTGGACTGACCCACCATGAGAACACTACATGGATCGTTATATGAGTTTCATAAGTGATTCTCATAGTGATCATGGTATATGTAGTCCTTCGACCTAAGATCATCAAGGTTCCCTACATGTGAGTCACATACTTTGATACTTTCCTTTGTTGCTCATAACTGAGTGAACTTGAAGGAGGTCATTGGGTATGTCACATATCATATGGAGGGATTTGTATGATCAAGATGGGATTTGTCCCTCCTATGTAATGGGAGTGATATCTTTGGGCCCCTTGATAGAGTAAGACTTAGAAAAATGCATGGCCATGCTCTGATGAGTTGATATACGATATCAATGTCATCAGTTTAAGTTGGTCTACTCGGTAATCAAGAAACCAAAGATTAGGCTATACGAGGGTGACACATTCCATGTCTCGTGCTTAGTCTGATATCTTGGACAAAGGGACAATGGCATATATTGGTGATGATCATAAAGGCTTAGTCAAATCACCGACAATCTTGTCACTTGGGTAGCAATGATGTGTTGCTAGGCACCGCTCATTGCTTATGATCATAAATGTGATTTATGATCATTGCCAACGTGGCAAGAGCCTATTAGTTCGCACACATAGAGCTATTTGGATCATTAGAGTGCATGGGCTAATTATTTGGGTTATGGTTTCACAATAATTTCGTATTAATAATGGGCCCAAGAGTTGAGCCATTATTAAGCCCGAAATTAAAGCCTAATTGGATTAGGGCTTTGAAACCCATTAGGCCTGAAAGTTGACTCTCACTATAAATACAACTTTTAGTGAGAAATTCGCAGGTCTCCTTGCCCTAGCCTCCCAAAAGGACAGCTGCACTCTTCTCTTGCAATTCCTTGGAGGATGCAAGCTAGCACTGCGAGCGCAAGAGAAACGCATCTGCTGGGACGTGGTGGAAGCGTGGTGATCCCGAGAGGCTCGTGTGGATACCATAGAGAGCTTGAACACGTCAACTGTTTAGGTTTTGTGATTCGACTCTACAGTTGAGTGAGAGATCTGAACCGAAAATTAGGTATGAAAATTTTGGAACACCCGATTTACCCTGTTTCACTTGGATCCTGGAGGGTTTCAGTTAAATTCCATTACGCTGTTTGGCTCCTGAAACCCAACAGAGACCATGACAAAGATTAAGTTGATCCAAGCAAGGATGAATGCTACCTCAGATTGGTAGGCCAAGTATGCCAATGTGTGAAAAAAATATTTGGAATTTGATATAGGAGACAAAGTACTCCTTGAGGTTTCCCCGATGAAAGGTGTGGCTAGGATTGGTGAAAAGGCTAAGTTGTCTCCAAGATACATTGGTTCTTTATAAATCCTCAAAAGGGTAGGGAAAGTAGTTTATTGGTTGGCTTTGCCACCAAGTTTGGCAAGTGCTCACAATCTCTTCCATGTGAGTTCCTTAAGGAAATGCATTATGAACCTCGGGCAAGTGTTAGCACTATTTGTCATACCAATAAGGGGGGACCTAAGTTATGAAGAGTACCCTGTCAAGTTTTTTGATCGCCAAGTCTGGAAACTAAGAAAAAAGTGGATCCTAATGGTCAAGGTGCTACGGTCTAACCATGGGAAGGAAGAGGCCACTTGGGAGACTGAGCAGGACTTGCAAAGGCAATATTAAAGTGATTTGCTTGTTTAAGTTAGAATTTGGGGGACCAAATTTTTGAAGGAGGGGAGAATGTGATAGCATTTCTAGTCAATGACTTGCTTTTACCTAGTAAGTATATTTTATTTAAGTGTTTTTACTTAAATGTCTCAAGTTAGTATCATATTAAGCAACAAAGACAAGATAAGAAAAAGTAAATATGAATTCCTAAGTGTGATTTGGCACCTAAGAGTCAAAAGGGAAAAATGGTAATTTTTACCTAAGTAAGTGGCATGACTTTAATTTTGTTTAAATTAAGGTCATGTAAGGATTTTGGACTAATTATGTTAAGACCATAAGTTAATCTAGCTATTAGAAGCATCATTTGAACAAAAGTGCAAAAAATTTATGTCTTAAGTGGCTTAAGTGTCCAAAAGGTTAAGGGTAAGACACATAAGAACATCTTTTAGGCCCAAGGAAGGATGGTTTTGGGTGTATGTTTAGAGGCTATTTTGAAACAAAAGAGAAGTTGAGGGCCAAGAGGGAAGAAAACAAGATATATGCTTTAGTGGAGGTGGTGAGATATTTCTTGCAAGAGTTGGACACTATTCTCATCCCTTTCTTTCCTAGTTTGGTGGCTATCTCCCTCCAATAGATGGTTTTCCATGAACCTCCCTAATCTCACAATTTTCTAGTAAATTTAAAGGTCCCAAAGGGGAATCAAGAAGCCTTTAACTCATTCTTGGTGCATTTGCTTCGTTTTAGCTCATTGTTGTTTGTTTTGGGCATAAACACTAAGGTAAGCTTCTTTATTTGGTTTGAGTTGGTTCTAACTTCTTTGACTGGCTAGAAATGGCCTTAATTTGAAGTTATTGGTGCCACATCACGTTGGTTTTAGGTCTAGAACTCAAGAGAGCTAAGTTGAACTCAAGTGTGCTTGTGGTGCTTGTGTTTTGTTCTTGTTTTATGGCTAAATTTGAGGTAAGTGTTCAAGTTAATTTAGCTCCAATAATGCATATAAATGTAGTATTATGTGTTGGAATGAATTAGAAATAAGACCCATTTAAATTGGCATTGGAGATTGATCAAGTTTTGTGCAATATAGCTTAAGTGCATGAAATGTTGTCAGACCATTGGCAACATGTTGCCAATAGTGAGGATGCATTGCTAGTAAGTTTTGCAAAAAACTAGTGGGTTGATGCCATTGGGAACTCATTGCCAAGGCCCAAACCTCTCAAGCTAGACGTACCTTAAGAATGTCTCAATTTCTTGATTAACATCCCTAGGCTATTCTAAGGTGTTTCGTCACTTCGGCCAGGTTTAAAACTCATTCATAAGTTGACAATTTTTCATTATTTGAGTGGTAGCTAAGTGGGGTTGTTTAGGTTGGGCAAAGTAGCATGGCTAAGATTGGTAAAAGTGCTCAAATTGCTGAGGGGGCACCAAGGGAATTAAGGCAGGTTTCGGAGTCTTCATTGGCCCAAGTGAGAGGTCTTAGAGCTTTGGGGAAATGAAGAAGAATCCTATAAGAATCTTAACCAAATTTTATTATTTGGTAAGTAAGCCACTAAGGAGTTTTAAGCTAAGCTCCTAGAGCTTGGAAAATTGGACCACATATGACGCCTACCTTGCACAATAAGTTAAGGAGAAGATGTGTAAGATTTGAGGGGAGGAGGCGACTTACTCTAGGACCTATAAATGGGAATTAAGGCAGGTAAAGGATTCATCATATGAGGGCCAGTGTCTTAAGTACCTTCACTGTTTGAGCTCATGACAAGAAAAAGGCACCTAAGCTATAAGAAGTCCTAAGGAATGTGCATGTTGCATATCATACATTCATGCAATGCATGTCTATTATGCCTCTTGTTTGTGATGATTGTTGTTTGTTTGCTTGCCACATTTGAATGCTTGATTTCTATCTTCTTTGTAGGTACCCCAAGGGACCGTTACTAAGTACATTTATGTACTCACTCCTTTAAGTTTGTTGTGTAGGTTCTAATGTTGGGCCCAACAACTAAGTGAATAGTTGTGGGCTAAGTTTACCCTTTTACAGGTACTTAGTTACTAGAATCCTTGAGATTTTAAGGTTGCTTGAGACATATGCTTTATACTAACTAAGTGTTATGTCTTTACAATTTAGAGGCTAAGTGGTGCACAAAGATAAGAAAGGGCTTGCTCTTGGAGCTTGATAGCTAAATGGTGTGGCTCATGTGATGGATCTTGGTTAAGAATTTTGCCTTGTATTAATATAGTACCTTGTGTAGTAAGATATTGCCTGTATTAGGATACATTGTAGTGTTAAACCATTTAGTTACTTTTGGGTGCATGCTAGCATTGTAGAGTGTGCACAAACTATTACTTAATGTTGAAATAACTAGCATTTTATTTTCTTGGCATGTTTTAAGTATGTTTTAAATGGAATGCTTGAGTGATGTTTTCTTAAATGATTTACTCATTGTTTTGCATCACCAGGGCAAATGCATGCATATTTTCTTGTAAGGTAGGTTAAGAAACTAGTTGCACGTAAATTGTTTTAATTTACCTATGAGTAATAGTCTCGAATGGCCTAGAAGTTAAGCAATTCGAGGCACTGAGACCCCTCTTCATGACATTTGTGCTTGCCAAACCTTAAAGGTTCAACCACACCCATCATGCCAAGCTCCAAACTCAACTACACCTTCTTTTAAGAAGCATTCTAGCACCACCACCTATTGGCCTCTCTTGGAGCTAGGTTTGGTTTTGTGTAATTTTAGAGCCTTTTTTTCATTTGGTCCCTTCTACCCTTTTTTACACTTGACCACTTACCTAGCCACCATGCCTAGCTATGGACCAAGCTTTTCATGAGAGATAGGGTAAGAACAACTTATCTAAAAATGTTTTTCCCCTTGCAAGTGGTAGATCCCCTACACATAAGCTCAATCTGAGCCTTTTCTTTTAAAGTTCATTTTACCAAAATAAATCAACTATTTTACACATATTTCTAAAGCATAGGTTAGATTAAAAAAGTTTTAACTAGTCCCAAAACTTGTTTCCTACCTTCAGAAAGAAAACCAAATAGAAAACCTCTTCATCTAAAGTTTCATGGTCTCCTTCCTCCTTCATACTGTAACCATTCATGAAAATGAAGCCACAATGAATCTATGGTCTAGAAATCTTACAGAAATACTCTAGTCATAAAATAAGTTCTTTACCTCTCCAAAAAATCTAAACCCATGCTCACTCCTAGGTAAAAGTCATGCCTTCATTGTTCTCCAAGTTATCAAGGACAGTCCTTTACCTAAGAGCTCTCATCTCTAATTTTTCTTGGAATTTAATGGTAATTTTCTTGAAAGCGCTAGGGATAGGATGAAATGTAGAAAAGAAGAAGAAAAGAATAGAGCTTTTACTATTGGGAGGTGTGGAATCTAGTTGGAAGATGAAAAGACATGGAGAAGAGAATTAGAGTTGTAAGAATGAGTGCTTTACATGGTTAATAACAACTTCCACCAATAAAGTGTAAGGGTTGGGACTTTTTCCCATGTTTTTGGCTACTAAAATAGAAGTTAATCAAACTTTGTCCCTTTCTATTAACGATCCCAAAGGTGCTTTGGGTGAAAGTACCTTTTAAGCCTCAAAACCTTTGGGCAAAATTGTGGTAACCTCTATAAAATTCTCCTACTTGGTTTCTTTTGAAAATAAAACACCATTTGGCCTCCCTCCAAAACCACCCATGCCAAATTCTATCATTAACAAAATTTAACTTGAATTGGACTAGTTTGACTCATGCTTAAATAGGTTTGATCATGTAAAATTACCAAAATGCCCTTTTTAGCTTCACTTGCAAGAAAAGTCTTAAACGTGGTTAATTTAACTTCAAACTTCACAAAAATTCAAAAAATGGTTTCAAACACCATTTCTCACCTTCTCAAACCTATTTTGACCATATTTGGCCTAGAAATTATTGTTTTGCCCTTTCTTGCTTCTTTACTACAAAAAAGCTAACCTTTGGTCAAATTGACCTTAAATTTTATTGAGATGTTCATTTAACCTCTAGAAACTCAATTCCACCTTTCCTGGAGAAATTTTGACCTTTGAATTTCCAAATTACCATTTTACCCCTAATAGCACTTATGGCCAATCTACTTAGGATTTTTGTTCTTGTGACTTGAAAGATTACTAAGATTTTGTGTGTTAACTTAATCTAAGTTGCAAGTAACATTAACTAAATAGGCCAGTAATTAATTAAATTAAATACCTGGTCATTGGACATTCTCACACCTAGAAGTTTCCCTTGGTTCCTAACAAGGTTTATTTTCTTTATTCTTTTTTACTATTTTGGAAGTATTTTAGATTTTGTTAGCTAAAAAATCAACCTGCTACCTATCTGAACAAAATATGGGGGCTCTAAAAGGGCTTTTTTGGGGCACACAAGGTGCAATTCACTCCCCTAGTGGATGCTCACGTACCCCCAGCCTTCCTCGAAAAGTATTTGGCTCTGCTACCTATGTTGTCTATGGTCCTGCCCATCCCTATTGTGTTATAGCCATCTTAAATGCCACATTCCCTCATGCCCATCAACTTTGAGGAAGAGAAAGAGGAGGAAGACTAAGGCTCATGAGGAAGAGTAAGAGGGTTTGGGTAGAGGATCTAGGCAGGCCCACCAACCAGGCGTAGGAGAATGGGACATTTAGGTGAAGGAAGTGGGGGCTATCAGCATATCCGCTCCTGGTGCATCTAGGACAAGTAACGCATGTTCATGGTACTTCCTTATTTTCTTTTCCAAAGAACTTTTTTCTCCTCATTTTTTATTTTCTTCCTTTTTTTCAGCAGATGCTCCTCTAATTAAAGGGCCACCTAAGGGGCAAGAGCCTACCTTCCGAAGGGCCTAGCAAGGATGATGGTTCCTTCATTGTAGAGGTCTTCTAATCATGTTTAGTGGGTCATTGAAGGAAGGCTACCCATCCTTGGAGCAAGTTAAGGAGCACTTTTGCCCTGAGGCTTTGGGGGCTCATCCCATCAGAGGCTTATGCACAAGCTCAGGATCTTATATGACTCCCTCTTTGATCTTCTCTAGGCAGTAGATCAAAAAGTGTCTATTTTTTAAGGATATGGGGATTTGGCATGGCAGATCCTTAAAGGACTGCACCTGCATAGATACCATCGCCACTTGCCCTATATAGGACTAAGTAGACAAACATTGGCTAGCGTGGCCAATACTCTCCTTCAAATATGTGTTTATTTATTTGTTCCTTTCTTTTTTTGTTTCTTTGAATTATAGTCAAACTAATTTATCTCCTCATGCTTTTGTAAACATCAGTCATGATTTTTGAGGTAGCCGACCGCCTCTCCAAAGTGGAGGAGACCTTTACGGTGGGGAAAGATTTTTATAGAGAAAAGCTCAAGGATCTCCGAAACCAGGCTAATGCGTGAGCAAAAAAGCTCAAGCTTGCCAATCGGAGGTTGGAATGGGGAATTGTTACAAATGCCCTCAAGGAAGTTTTTGATAGCTTTATGTCTTACTCATACCAAGTGGAAAAATTTCATCCTAATTTGGCCATTTCCACTTGAGGTTGGTAGAGCCATTGGACAAAGATTTTAAGGCCTGAAAGGCCTAGAGGGAAATTGGACAAAGATTGTAAGGCCTAGAAGGCCCAGAGGGAACCCTTAGGCAACTCCCGTATCCTCATCCATTCTTTCACCCCTTAGAGGAGGAAGAAAAAAATATGGTTGATGAATTTTAGACCTTCAGGCATTCCTCGTACTTTCTTTTCCTATTTTCAAATGTTAACGAAATTTCTCAATTTGCTTTTGAACAAGTGCTTGAATGCAACCTTTTAATTTATCAAGTAGCTTACGTTAACCTTTTAACAAATCAAGGATCTTAGGATGACTTTTGTCAAAATTAAGGTCACTTTTTAAAATGTTTTTTAACAAAGTAAAAGGTAAATTTCTTTGGATTTTCTTTTACAAACTTTGAAAATTAAAGCCATAGAGATGTCAATTAAAAAAAGGTCAAATAAATACTTTAACTTACTTGATTGAAAATTAGAATGATATCCTGTAAAATTATGCATAGAGCGATAGAGATACTTTAAGTGATACAACCTTGGCAATTTTCAGCCAGATGAGTCCATTAACTTGAAGCTGCCTCACCTAACTTTCTTATGGACAATGAAGGTTCATTCTAATTAACCCATAAGGCCTCATGCCCAATATTCATTCCAGTTAATTCTGATTTCACAAGTACCAAGCTTATTTCCTGTATGATGGTGGTAGTCACTATCCCCTTCCATATTGTTGAATAGCTCATGGAGGTCATCTAGACTACCTACTTTTGTAACCCGTAAGCTCGAGCAAAGCACCACCCTCAGAAAGTCGAGCACCATCCTCGGAAAGTCGAGCATAACCTACAAGGAACGTGAGCACCGACTTCAGAAAAAAGGGGGTCGGGCCCCCTTCAACATCTGACCTCGGCGATCCATCATCACCCCTGGAAGCGACAGTACCGACCTTGGGAATACGGTGCATCGCCATCCTCGGTAAGGTGATAAAAACTGGCTTCAGAAGGGAAAGACTTACCACCTTCGGCAGGGAAGAGCGTCCCCGAATGGGACCACCCTTGGCGAAGGGATACCCGGGTTACTGAAATGATCTTGGAAGAAAGCCCTCCTGTTTCGAAGAGTTCTCTTCTACCAAAGGAATCCCGGGAGTACGGTGGAGACAATTAAGGAGCCTCTGACACACTGTACTCGTATACGCCGCCCTCAGACACGCTTTGCCATGCCGCCCTTGTACGACCTAGGCTCTTGGCCAGGCGGCCTGTGGTTGGCTAGAAGTACTCCGGGGACCTCTTGACCTCTACTTTTTTGAGTCCTTCCAGTCCTTCTCCCACCAGAGGTTCCTTATTCGGGCGTCCCCTCACGAGAAGTTCGTGCTCCGGGCTCACCATGTTGCACAGTGATGATGTCAGAGGGCATCACATGGTGCCGTCTGTGGGAACCCTCTCCCAGGTCACCGTCGTAGAGACTCGGTATTCAAAAGACAGGGGGCTCCTGAAGTCCCTCTTTACGCCGGAGGTGCAGTCAGCGACCGAGCAGCCCGCTGCAGAAAATTCTGCACCGAAAGATGACTCGGGGTGGTCCATCTTCGGCTAAGAAAGTGAAGAAGGACCCCTTTCCCCCGCCTCCAGAAGATATCGAGGAGGCCAAGGTCCAGGTCGTCCTGCAACCGGAGCTTACCGTCAGCTCCATTCCCCGGAGTCCCACTACTTCGATGGACCTTCTAGGCTCTTCGGCAGGGGGCCCTTCTGCTGAGGAACTTGAGGAGCACAGAAGAAGCAAGGGCAAACATGTCCTTGCTGAAATGAAGGAGGTTCAAGACTTTGATGATGACGTCGCCGAGGTGCCGCCAGGTTTGTCCCTTAGATGTTTTTAGCATTCTCAATCTCGTTGATATATGGCTAAGGAACAACGCTCTAATGGAACCGTGCCTTGACTTTGCAGAGGAATTGGCGCCCTCGGCATGGATGGTGGAGCATGCCCAGAAACGGGCCCTTCGGCACTCTCATATCTCGAAGGACAAGGTCCTGAGGGAGCCTTTCTGGTCTTTAACGGAGGACATGAATTTGTTCTCCGACGATTGCCAGCAAATGCCTCCCTAAATGGCGAGGGGCGTGCTCACCCAGGCTACCTTCAAGTCCATGGCTGAAGAGTGCGCGAACGAGGAGATCCTCGCCACGAGTATGTCCGAGCATGCTGCCCAGGTACTCTTTAGACCCTTCATTTTTTCTCCCAATTTTTCTAAGTGTTTGGCTTTCCTTGTGTAGCTTTACCAAATGTTCTCCTTTCCCTTTTTTTGCAGCTCTTGGCGTATAGCGGATACTTCAGAGCTTGGGCAACAAAACAATCTTTGGTTCGAACTTGGACCGACGAATGTCTGGAGAAGGCAAAGGTGTTTTGCGCTAACTCGGTCGTCAAGAACGCCGAGTTGAGTAGAATAGCCAAGGAGGAGGTTGCCAAGCTTCGGGAGGAATTTTTGAAGGGCCGGGAGGAGCTCTTGAAGGATTTCTCCCAGAAAATGTCTGACCTCGGTTCGAAGGTCGTCCAGCTCACTTTTGCCAACAAGGCTTATCGAAAGGAGAAGGAAGAATATTCTGCTATCCTGACGAAGGCCCTCGCCAACAATGTCGTCCTTCAGGCCGAGGTTGAGGCCCTGAAAAAGGAGACAAAGAAGAAGAAGAAAATGAAGAAGCTGGAGAAGGAGGTCGCCAATTTGCAGAATAAGGTGGAAGACCTGTCTGTAGAGTTGGACAAGGCTAACCAGGCAACCAAGGTTGGCTTCCAAGATGGCTTCTGCCTGGCTTGACACCAAGTCTTGGCCAAATATCCAGACCTCGACCTCTCCTTCCTGGCTGCCCTGAACATCCCCGAGGGACCTCACTGGACTTGGTCAAAGATTGAGCTCCTCAACCTGCCCTTTGCCCTCCCTCCAGCGCCGAAGGATGCTAGGGACGAAGCTTCTCATTATGCCGGGGTCCCTTAGATGTCTAGGGCTTTACTTTGTCTTCTTCTTTTTTCTTTGTAATCTTCTTCTTGTAACAAGGCCTTCTGAATAACATTTTTCCTTCCTTTAAAATTTGGCTAAGTCCCTAAGCAATAATTTTCATCTCCAAGGGTTATCTTGACCACTTTCGGTCTAGAACCCTTGGGAAGATCCTTTTCTCTTTTTTTATCGACCATCTTTGGGGAAACGCTAGCTTTAGTGAATACCTCTAGGCAACGTTTGACTTATTTTCATCAGCCGTGTTCGGTAAGATTTCTTAGGTGGAGTTACTTTTCTAGAAAATTTTCTGCACTTAGAAAAATTTCTAACTGTACAATTTCTAGATGAGGTTCTAAGCGTAGAATTTCTTCAAGGCATCCGAGTGCCATGTATTTTTCAGTTCTCCACCTTCGGGATCGTTGAGCTTATAGACTCCTTTCTGAACCTCGTCAAGAACCAGATAAGGTCCTTCCCAGTTTGCTCAGAGTACCCTGTGAGATGGTTTTCGGGGCTCAAACTCAGCCTTTCGGAGAACGAGGTCTCCCTTTTTGATTCCTTTTTTCCTAACACTGAAGTTCGTGGTCATAGCCACTCTTTGCTGGAAGGCTTTTCTTCTAAGTTCGGCCACTTCTCTGTGTTCGTCAATTAGGTTGAACTTAGTTCTTAATCCGAGGTCATTCCCTTCTTTGTTGAACACTTGTATCCTGATCGATGGCTGGACTACCTCAATAGGGATAATGGCCTCTGTACCGGAGATGAGCGAAAAAGGCATCTCACCCGTGGCCCTTCGGGGTGTTGTCCGATAGCTCCACAGCATACTAGGAAATTCCCCTGGCCATTTTCCCTTTGCTTCCCTCAATTTCTTTTTAAGACCATTTTTATGGTTTTGTTAGATACCTCTACCTGTCCGTTGCTCTGAGTATGAGCTACCGGGGCAAAATGTAGTTTTATGCCGAGGTTATCCACGAATTCTCAGAACCCCTTGTCAATAAACTGGGTACCATTGTCGGCCACAATTACTCTTGGTATGCCAAATCGGCTTATGATGTTCTTCCAAATGAACTTTTGGGTATCCTTCACCAAGATCGATGCCAAAGGCTCTGCTTCGATCCACTTAGTGAAGTAGTCCACTGCAACTATGCAGAACTTGACCCCTCCAGGGGTGCTTGGGAGAGGTCCAATGAGGTCAATACCCCAGATGGTGAAGGGGGAAGTGTAATTTGCCAAAGTTATTTTCTCCGAGTGTAAGTTATGGATGTTAGCGTGTCTTTGGCACTTGTCACATTTTTGGACAAATTGCCTTGCATCCTTTCTTAGGGTAGGCCAAAAGTAACCTTGGCGAAGTAGTACTCCGGCAAGGGCATCTGTTCCTATGTGGAAACCACAGGCCCTCTCATGAACTTCTTCAAGGATTGTTCTGACATCCTTTTCACTTATGCACCTCTGCAAGGGACTTGCATACCCTTGTCTGTATAGTTCATCCCCGATGAGGAAGTATCTCCCAGAGCGCTTTTGCACTTTTGTGGCCTCAGTGGGATCTTTGGGGAGTGCTAAAGTTGCCAGGTATTTCTTGATGGAATCTTGCCATCCTTCTTCCGAGGTCGCTACGCACATTAACTCCGTGCTGGGTTGTTTTAGCACCTCAGTGGGTTCCTTGGATTTGGCCAAGATATCAGCTTGAGTGTTATCTCTACGAGGCACGTTTTCTATTTGTACTGAGTCAAACTCTTTAATGAGCTTCTTGACGAGGTCATGATATTTTTCCAAGGTTGGATCCTTTGCAGCGTAATCCCCTTTCATTTTCCGGACTACTAGTTGTGAGTTGCTGTGGGCCTTAAGGTTTTTTACACCAACTCTTATAGCCAGTTTTAGTTCTGCTATGAGGGCCTTATATTCAGTGATGTTATTGGTGACATCAAAACCGAATTTGATGGCTTTGGTGGCTTTTATACCTTCGGGCCCCCGAAGAACCACTCCAGCGCCTTGGTGTTCGGCGCCTGAGGCTCCATCGACAAAGAGTTTCCACTCGGGTTCAATCCTTATCAGATCTTCTGGGGTAGCTTCAGCATCCTCGATTTCTGGAATTTCGATGATGAAATTTGCTAATGCTTGGGCTTTTATTGCCCTTCTTGGCTCATAAGTGATGTCATATTCTTTGAGCTCGATACACCATTTTGACAGCCTTCCCGAATGCTCTACCTTTTTCATTATGTCGTGTAAAGGTAGGTTGCTTCAGACAATGATAGCGTGTCCTTGAAAGTAGGGCCGTAGCCTTCTGCCCGTGAGCATTAAGGCATAAATGGCTTTTTGGAGCAATGGGTACCTGACCTCGGCACTGTGTAAGGACTTGTTTACATAATATACTGGCCACTGCCTCCCACCCTCTTCTTTCACCAGGACTGAACTTACAGCTTTTTTAGTGACCGCGTGGTAGAGGATGAGAGGTTCTCCTTCTCGTGGTTACGGAAGTGTTGGCAGACGGGTTAGGTAGCTTTTAAGCTCATCCCATGCTTTCTGACATTCTGGGTTCCAAGGGTGCTCCTCGATTCTAGAGTTGCCTTCGCTTTTGGGTGCTTTGGTAAGAACCTTGAAGAATGGTCGACATCGGTCGCCGTACCTGGAAATGAATCTACCAAGGGAAGTGATTCTTCCGGTAAGCCTTTGTATATCTTTAATGGTTGTAAGTGTTCGAAAACCTAGTAGGGCTTTGAACTTTTCGGGGTTGGCGTCTATTCCCCTTTCTGACACCATAAACCCAAGGAACTTACCTGCGCACACTCCAAATACACACTTCTCAGGGTTAAGGCGAATGCCGAACTCCCGAAGTCATTGGAAGGTTTTGTCTAAGTCAATGATATGATTACTAGGCATTCTGCTCTTAACTATCATATCATCAACATACACCTCCATGTTTCTCCTGATATAAGAGTCGAACACTCTATTTATCAACCTCTGATATGTAAGCCCTGCATTTTTAAGCCCGAAGGGCATTTTGACGTAGCAGTAGGTACCAACTTCGGTGATGATGGCGGTTTTTTCTTCATCTTCGAGGTTCATCCGAATTTGATGATACCCACTGAAGGCATCGAGGAAACTGAGAAGACCGTACTCGGTGGTTGAATCCACCAATTGGTCTATGGCTGGCAAAGGGTAGGAGTCCTTTGGATAGGCATCATTCAGGTTCCGAAAATTGATGCACATTCGGAGCTTTTTACTCCCTTCTTTTGTGGCGATAACCACGCCATGCCGAGAGTGCCAATTCCTCTGCAAAGTGAAGGCATGGTTCCATTAGAACGTTGTTCCTTAGCCATATATCAATGAGATTGAGAATGCTAAAAATGTCTAAGGGACAAACCTGGCGGCACCTCGGCGACGTCATCATCGGAGTCTCGAACCTCTTCCACTTCGGCAGGGACATGTTTGCCCTTGCTTCTTCTGCTCTCCTCAAGTTCCTCACTAGAAGGGCCCCATGCTGAAGAGCCTAGAAGGTCCGCCGAAGTAGTTGGACTCCGGGGAATGGAGCTGACGGCAAGCTCTGGTTGTAGGACGACCTGGACCTCGAGCTGATCCTTGACCTCCTCGATATCTTCTGGAGGCGGGGGAAGGGGGTCCTTCTTCACTTTCTTAGCCAAAGATAGACCGCCCCCAGTCATCTTTCGCCGCTTCGGGGCCTCCTTCTTCATCTATTCCCCCTTCTCGACTTGACTGAGGAAGATGGATTTGTAGAAAGCTGCTGACTGATCGCCCATCTCTGAAAAAGCAGGAAAATATCAGTGTAAGTCCAAAAGGATACTTATACAAAAAATTGGAAAGTAACTTACTCTCAAAAAGGGCTTCGTAAGAGAGCTCCCCCCGAAGGAGCATTACTAGCCAGGACTTCTTCTCGTTAATGGGAGGAGATGGCATCCCGAGGTCCGTCTCATGCTCCTTGAGCACCCCCAGCTCTTGAAGAACCTCCTCGGTCATAAGGTTCCACTTAATAGGGAAGGGATACAAGGAGCGCGGTGGGACCTCGGCATCCCAGTCAGTGACAGCTCGGATACGGCTGTCGAAGTCCTCAAACCTCGCTGCCAGCTTAGGAGTTAGCAACTTCTTGAGGTCAACGACGTCTATCTCCAGCTTTCCCCAAGCCCACCTAGTCGGCATGCCCGACCATGTCTCCGCCACCTTCAGGAAGAAGAACTTCCTTTGCCACCTTCGCCAACTATCTTTAGTACCAATGGTGAACATATATTTTTTGCTCCCAGATCCCCGAGGCAGCATGAAATAGAAGCCACCCTTCGGGACCGGATAGAGCTTGTAGTACTGCATGAAAATGATGAAGTGGGGTTCTACCTTGAAAACCCCACACATGCAGAGAAAAGCGTTGAAGTAATAGTAGGAGTTGGGCGGACGCTGATTCACGGCTATGCCATGGAATTGGCAAAAGTCACAAATCATCTTTGGCGGAGGAAACCGAAGTCTGGCCTTCAATTGGGCATGGAAGACGGTAACCTCATCCCTACTATTCATGAAGTTGAAATGGCCAGGATGGGGTAGCCTGGTGGTGGCATAGGAAGGAAGAAAGAATTTGGTTGTCCACTTCGCTAATTTTTCCGAGGTGGAGCAACAGGGGTCAGACATGAGAGGCTGTCAGCTCTTAGGAATGGGTTGGATGGACATAAGAGGGACAGGGGAAGACATGTTCGGCAAGAGAAAATGACTTTCGAAAGGAGAATCAAAGGACTTCGGGATAAAGGAAAGAAGCTTTGGGGACTAGAAAAAACAGAAACCAAAATGACCGAAGGACCTCTGGAAGAGAAACCCACCAAAATGTTTGCCGAAGTCGGGATTAGAAGACACCGTCATAAATGGTTCCCAGAAATCGCTCCGCCGCTTACACCGTTGTGAAAAGAGAATGAAGAGAAGGAAAAGCTCAAAAACAGATGAGAGCAAGAGAAAGATAAAGGAAAGCAAATGAGGGGAATGAGGGTTTATATAGACCAAACAAGGGTAGACGAATCGTCGCCATAACTACCCTACGAAGGCGAATTGTCGCCATAATTATCCCTCGAAGGTGAAAAGACGCGGTTGGTGTAACCGACGTGACTACCCCCAACCATCAGGGGCCACGTGTCATCTAATGCGTGAAACTAGGACGCACTTTCTGACAACGTGAAAACCCAGGCACGCCTATCCAAACTGACATGCCTGGTTATGAGACGTGATGGTCCACTGACCTGCAACAGAAAAAGTAAATGCACACCCTGAGAACACCAAGGGACTAACCAGAAGGCAAGTAACGACACGTCGGCTAGGAAGGCACGCCTTCGGGTGGCAAATGTCTTCTCGTACGGTGTCCCGCTAGGAGTCCTACAAGGTGTCCCTAGAGAGCCTAGAGCCGAAGTCTCCACTTCGACTTTTTGAGGGGGGCATGTGATAGCCGAAGTGCTATCGCCCATCAGACCCCGTAAGCTCGGGCAAAGCACCACCCTCAGAAAGTCGAGCACCATCCTCGGAAAGTCGAGCATAACCTACAAGGAACATGAGCACTGAATTCGGAAAAAAGGGGGTCGGGCCCCCTTGAACATCCGACCTCGGCGATCCATCATCACCCCTGGAAGCGACAGTACTGACCTCGGGAATACGGTGCATCACCATCCTCGGTAAGGTGATCAAAACCGGCTTCAGAAGGGAAAGACTCACCACCTTTGGTAGGCAGGAGCGTCCCCAAATGGGACCACCCTTGGCAAAGGGATACCCAGGTTACTGAAATGTTCTCGGAAGAAAGCCCTCCTGTTTCCAAGAGCTCTCTTCTACCAAAGGAATCCCGGGAGTACGGCGGAGACAATTAAGGAGCCTCTGACACACTGTACTCGTACGGCCCCTGACACGCCGCCCTCAGACATGTTCTGTCATGCCGCCCTTGTACGACCTAGGCTCTTGGGCAGGCGGCTTGTGGTCGGCTAGAAGTTCCTCCTCTCCTCGAGGGTACGGACCGCATCCGACCGAACACGTGTCGTGATCTGGGCAGGCTATGGCCAACAAGCTTCTCCTGTTCAGCTCACTATAAATATTCAGGAAATGTCTTAGGTAAGGGGACCAGACTCCAAGGAAGAATCTCCCTGCTCATTACTTATTCTCCCCCTTCAAACATTGACTTGGGCATCGGAGGCTCCTCCCTAGAAAAATACTCCGTGGACCTCCTGACCTCTGCTTTTCTGAGTCCTTGCAGTCCTTCTCCCACCGGAGGTTCCTCATCCGGGCGTCCCCTCACCAGAAGTTCCTGCTCCGGGCTCACCATGTTGCACAGTGATGATGTCAGAGGGCATCAATAACATAGAGAAGAAAAAGGGATTCTGCGGAGTTCCTAAAAAGTTTTCTAGAAAGGGACCTCCAACACCCAAGTTAGTTGTGTTTTAGGATCGTGGTACAAAAAAAGGAGGGGACAAAAAATTGTTTTCCCTTACCATTGGTGGAGCGAATCCATTATATATAGGTTAGGTGTAAGGTAGCCTCATATCTTATCGGGACACATGTACGGTAGGAGGATGCCCCCTAAATCATCGTATTAAGATTATTCCTGCTAGGGGTGCCAATGGATAGGATGTGAGTAGGATAATGTTGAACTCGTATCCTATCCATCATCTTGAATACCTAATCCATATCCTATCCACCATCCGTCAAATTTAAAATTTTAATATTTATATCCTATCCATTTTACAACGGGTAAGATAAGGTAAAACCTACTAATCCGCCATATACTATCATAATAAAAATTAGTGATTTTACAATAGAGTATTATAATAAAAAATATTAAAATGATCTTGGAGAAAAATGATATCAATAATAAGAGATACATATAGTGCAGCAAAGATACATATACCTAAATAAACAAATTTCATGTGTGAGGCCCTATAGGAAGAAATAATACATGTAAAAGATGCAGCTTTAAGTCATCAAGCCAAAATCATGTCCATCATCACTATATGGATGTTGGCACTTGGGTATACCACCTCAAATAGAAAACAAAATCTAGTAAAAGCAAGTTATATTTATACAGAACTACACTCAAACTTCAATCTTATATTGGGTAGCATTTTTTTTTTCCAATAAGAAGGGATGAGCAGCAAATGTATTGTTTGATGACTTTCTAGAAGACATGTTTGATCATATAAAGCTCATTTTCAAATAATATCTAGGAAACCATGGCATAGAAAAAGGGAAATCACACAATTGTAGATTATTTAGTAAACCGTATATGTGTGTGTGTGTGTGTGTGTGTATACACAGGTAGAAACTAGGGCAAGTAGGCGTAAACCCATATCTTATCCAGATCCAGTGGATATTAAAAAAAAAATCACATCTGCTCCACATCCATTTAATTGCAAAAAACACCTACGTGTGGGACAAGATGTTTGGTGGATATCCGTTGGAGCAAATATCCATTGACAACCCTAATTCCTGCAAGGGATTGCCTTAACATCTACACCAGCGCCACACAATTCCCTAGTGTAACGATTTTTTTCGTGTATGGACAAGAAAATCAGGAGTAGGTACCACGGGGGTGATTGCCTACTTCAGGGTGTAACCTCCTGGGTAAGTACTTTGGCCATTTAAACTTGATTCCTAGAGTGCCATTTCTTAGGAAGCCAATAAATCTCAAGACCTTTCCCCAAGATACTCCTTTTTGTGGGGAGTTACCTTCAAACTAGATTTACCTAAAGTGCCCTTGGTGTGTCCTCTTATCTTCCAAGGTTTGACATCTTTGGCCATTACATGCCCCCCCTTTTTTATCCTGAAGTTGAAGGACTTGGACATCATAGGTTTCCTTCCTCACCCAATGGGAGCTCATTCAAGGTACGTTCTTCCATATGTTCCATTTAAAGAGGAAGAACTAATCTTCCAAGATATTTTGAAAGGTCAACACCATAATAAGAAATGCATTTGTGACAAATTGATTCTTGTTTGTGACTAGTTTGAAGGTCCATGTTTTGGGCTAACAATAGTATGTTAGTTCCTTACATCTTATTAACGCAATCTAACTATTGCCAAACATGTCAGGGCTTTATTAGTCACTCCAGGTTAAAAATTGCTTCAAAGGCCACTTTTTTTGTGGCTTGGAGTTCGACGCTATTTCGTCCTTTTTTTCCAACTTCATTTATTTTTTAGTTCGAGGTTGAAAATCTTATTGGAATAAACTTTTCCCAAGCAACTACAGATTTTCTTGGGGATACTTGTGATGCTTCATCTTCCTCTGGCTCTTACCATTTTTTTTCAGTGTCCATGTCTCATTAATTCTTTTGTTCTTTGGGGTAGACCATTGTTTTGTCTTTCAAGGTCATTTAAGAGGTGTCCTTTGGAATCCTTTCATCGGGCTATATATGACTCCCTTTTCTCATACTTAGCCCTCACTCATTTCCTGCTCCTTGTAGTTCTATTCTTCCTTTGTTCTAGCCTTCTTTCTTCTCAACAATCATTGTGGTCACTTTTTTCCTCTAGACACCATGGATAATGGTAAGTTAAAGGTGTCTCTTCTTGCGAATGTTATATATATATATATAATGAAATTGCCAAGGAAATTTCTATCTTTCATTTATTCTTTTTTATAATTTTGTGGATCTTTCTCCCAATGTAGCATCATTGCCCATTTCTTCCTCTACTCTTTCGTGTCAATCCAAGAACCTTTAGAGCTCTTTAGAGGTCCATTTTAGTTGTACCATATCATCGAATACGAAGAAATTAAAAAAGCCAATTCCTTCCTGATGATGCCATGTTATGCATGCCGAATAAAGATAAGGTAAGTTATCACCCAAAGGCCAATAAGATCATTGTTTTCTTGAAACAACTCAATTAGGGCCTTCGATATCCTCCCCCATCATGTCATTGTGCACCTTTGCAAGTTCTATGGTACAGCCGTTAATCAACTTCCTCTGAATTGTTATGCCGAATTTAGTGCCTTCATATGCATGTTTAAAGTCTTTAAGATCCAGCCACATGTTCTGATCTTTATGCAGTATTTGAAGCTGAATCCTGAACTGAAGGGTTTCTTTCATTTCCTACTTCCTCATCTAATTCACTGACAAAGATTTTCAGTCACTTATACAGAAAAAAATAGTTGGTGGAGATCGCAGAAGAAGCACTCTTTTATGGCCATTCCTCCTTCTTGTAAGATCTTTGGGGAATGGCCCTCTGGTACTTCGGTAGCTAATGTAGATGACGCACGTGCCTTACTCGACGGTAAAGTGCTGGATTCTTTCAAGTTCTTTGATATGCTGCTTCGGCAAGTTGTGGAGGTAGGGGAAGCTTCACCAGATGATGACCTTTATCCTTTCCCAATTAAAGGAGGTCAGATGATGCAGAATGTGCTTTGTCATTTAAAAGTTAATGCAGCTCTTGAAGAGGAACTTACTGAGTTTGAGCCCCTCTTTTGGTGAAGTTACTCTTAGGGGAATCCAAATTTATTGATGTTCCTAGTAAGTGTAGTTGAATTATTTTTTAATTCTAGTTTCTAAGTACTTATTGGTTTACTTTGTCTCTTATAGATAATTTTTCTCCAAACTTTTACAAAGTGAAGTTTTCATGAAGAAAAAGGCAGGAAGAAGTTCGAAGAAGTCCTCCAAAGGAAAGAAGTCAAAGAATACTTTCAAAGAGCCTAACCCGAATAGGCTTAAAGAGGATCACGCTTCTTTGGCTAATGTTGTGGGATTTGAACCCTTCAATTAGAGGGTTTTCGGCACTCTTCCAACCATTCCTAAAGATGCCCCCTTGGAAGTCCCCACCTTTGCCCCAAAGTTGAAGGGGATGGAAAAGTTACCGTCTAAGGATCTAGAGCATCTTCCCTTCTATGATGCAATTAGTTAGGTTCTTTTCCCAACCTTTCCTCAAAATATTTGGATGCTTTTTCTCTTTATTCACTTATTGATGCATGGCTGGGGGCTGATATAGTATCCAACCTTCAATGTGATTACCGAGTGATTGATCATTTGCCCGACTGGCATCCTTAACATGAATGTTGGAGATGAGAAAGGAACGTCCAACTTTCTCCTGATGTTGTCCCAAGGTCTACCATATGGCAGGTGACCAAAGATATTGATTCATTTCTCAAGGAAGATTTTCAGGTGATGGTTCCTTAGTTAGCTTAAGAGATCATCACCAGGGCTACCTATAGACCCTTTTTTCTGAACACCACCTATCATGAGGATCTGGCACTTAGTAAGATGGTGGAGTATGCAGCTAAGGTACTGTTCTTCACTTACTTGTACTTTATAACTTTGCCTTATCATTTTTTTGTTAGCTGAGGTATTTTCTTGAAACAGATGTTGGCCACTACTAGATAATATCAGGACTACCTTGCCAAGTGGAGGGAAGTTTGGGCAAAATCCGAGGAAGCTGCTAAGAAGGTGAAAGAGGCCTTGATGAGAACACTAACCCTAAGATGAAGAAGGTCTATGAAGTCAAATGGGGAGAATTAAAATCCCTCATGATTGACTTGTTGGGTTTCGGGAGCCAAACAGCGCAGCGGAATTTAACTGAAACCCTCCAGGATCCAAGTGAAACGGGGTAAACCGGGTGTTCGAAAATTTTCATACCTAATTTTCGATTGAGATTTCTCACTCAACTGTAGAGTCGAATCACAAAACCTGAACAGTTCACGTGTTCAGGCTCTCTATGGTATCCACACGAGCCTCTCGGGATCACCACGCTTCCACCACGTCCCGGTAGATGCGTTTCTCTTGCGCTCGCAGTGCTAGCTTGTGTCCTCCAAGGAATTGCAAGAGAAGAGTGCGGCTGTCCTTTTGGAGGCTAGGGCAAGGAGACCTGCGAATTTCTCACTTAAAAGTTGTATTTATAGTGAGACTCAACTTCCAGGCCTAATGGGTTTCAAAGCCCTAATCCAATTAGGATTTAATTTCGGGCTTAATAATGGCTCAACTCTTGGGCCCATTATTAATATGAAATTAAAGTGAAACCATAACCCAAATAATTAGCCCATGCACTCTAATGATCCAAATTGCTCTATGTGTGCGACCCAATAGGCTCTTATCACGTTGGCAATGATCATAAATCACATTTATGATCATAAGCAATGAGCGGTGTCTAGCAACACATCATTGCTACCCAAGTGACAAGATTGTCGATGATTCGACTAAACCTTTATGATCATCACCGATATATGCCATTGTCCCTTTGTCCAAGATATCAAGACTAAGCACGAGACATGGAATGTGTCACTCTCGTATAGCCCAATCTTTGGTTTCTTGATTACCGAGTAGACCAACTTAAACTGATGACATTGATATCGTATATCAACTCATCCGAGCATGGCCATGCATTTTTCTAAGTCTCACTCTATCAAGGGGCCCGAAGATATCACTCCCGTTACATAGGAGGGACAAATCCCATCTTGATCATACAAATCCCTCCGCATGATATGTGACATACCCAATGACCTCCTTCAAGTTCACTCAGTTACGAGCAACAAAGGAAAGTATCAAAGTATGTGACTCACATGTAGGGAACCTTGATGATCTTAGGTCGAAGGACTACATATACCATGATCACTATGAGAATCACTTATGACACTCATATAACGATCCATGTAGTGTTCTCATGGTGGGTCGGTCCAGTACACAAGTTCTCCAACTTGTACCCATATGTAGACTACATATCTCATATTAGTCTCCACATATGCTAGTCATTATGTATTATTGCAACCCGCTCCACAATAATACTAGACCAGGGACGTTTAAGAATATCATTATTCTAGGGTTACAATTATGTTTGTTAAGTTACGCAGAAACAAAACAACAAACATAATTGCTGGATTAATGCCTTAATAAAATATCATGACTCAATGTGCAAAAATACAATCATCTCATGATTGGCTTTTGGGCACAACACTAACAATCTCCCACTTGCACTAAAGCCAATCATCCATGTATCTAATACCGATGGACCTAGAATGGCTATCATGCTTTTGCTGCGTAAGGGGCTTTGTCAGTGGATCAGCAATGTTGCTATCTGTCGAAGTCCTGCATATCCTTACATCACCCCTCTCGATGATCTCCCTGATGAGATGATAGCGTCGGAGTATGTGTTTGGATCGCTGGTGAGATCGAGGTTCCTTAGCCTGTGCGATTGCTCCATTGTTGTCACAATAGAGCTCTATCGGGTCGGCAATGCTTGGAACCACTCCAAGTTCAGTGATGAACTTCTTGATCCAAACTGCCTCCTTCGCAGCATCAGAGGCGGCAATGTACTCAGATTCTGTTGTAGAGTCAGCTACTGTCTCTTGCTTTGAACTCTTCCAGCTCACAGCACCACCACCAATACAAAACACATAACCAGATTGCGATCTAAAATCATCCTTATCGGATTGGAAGCTTGCATCGGTGTAACCCCTTACAACGAGCTCATCTTCACCTCCAAAGACCAAGAATGCATCCTTAGTCCTTCGTAAGTACTTAAGGATGTTCTTAACAGCTGTCCAATGACTCTCACCGGGGTTCGATTGGTACCTACTCGTCATGCTCAAAGCATATGAGACATCGGGACGAGTACATATCATGGCATACATGATAGACCCAATTGCTGAGGCATATGGAATCTTACTCATGCGCTCTCTCTCCTCAGTTGTACTCGGACACTGAGATCTAGAAAGAGTGATACCATGTGACATGGGCAAGAATCCTTTCTTGGAATCTTGCATGCTAAACCTCTTTAGCACCTTGTCAATATATGTACTTTGACTTAGGCCAAGAAGCTTTCTAGATCTATCTCTATAGATCCTGATGCCTAACACATAGGCTGCTTCACCCAAGTCCTTCATAGAGAAACATTTCCCTAGCCAAGTCTTCACAGACTGTAGCTCAGGAATGTCATTCCCGATGAGTAGTATGTCATCTACATACAACACCAAGAAGACAATAGCGCTCCCACTAACCTTCTTGTAGACACAAGGTTCATCTTCATTTTTGATAAAACCAAACTCTTTGATTGCATCATCAAAATGAAGATTCCAACTTCGAGAAGCTTGCTTCAGTCCATAAATGGACCTTTGCAACTTGCACACTTTATTGGCATTCTCAGGAGTGACAAAACCCTCAGGTTGTGTCATGTACACATCCTCAAGTAGCTTTCCATTTAGGAATGCAGTTTTGACATCCATTTGCCATATCTCATAATCATAGTGTGCAGCAATAGCAAACAAAATTTGGATGGATTTAAGCATAGCAACTGGTGAAAAAGTTTCATCATAGTCAATACCATGAATTTGCTTGAAACCTTTTGCAACCAATCGTCCCTTAAAGGTAATCACATTACCATCCATGTCAGTTTTCTTCTTGAAAACCCATTTGCACCCTATGGGTTTTACCCCTTCAGGTGGGTCAACCAAAGTCCATACTTGGTTTTCATACATGGATTCCATCTCGGATTTCATGGCCACTAGCCACTTCTCAGAGTCAGGCCCTGACATAGCTTGTTGGTAGGTTGTGGGCTCATCCTGATCCATGAGCATCACATCACCAGTGTGAGTCATGAGAAATCCATATCTCTCGGGCTCACGCCGAATCCTACCAGACCTACGTGGGCTCTGTGCTACAGGAACAGACTCTTGAACCACAACATCTTGCGGTGTCTGTTCAGGTTCCATTTCAGGTTCGATGTCTCCTTGTTGTTCTTGAATTTCTTCAAGTTCTACTTTCCTCCCACTAGTTTCTTTAGAGGTAAACTCTTTCTCTAAAAAGACACCAGTTCGAGCAACAAACACTTTTTGCTCAGAAGGATTGTAGAAATAGTAACCCTTTGTTTCTTTGGGATACCCAACAAAAAGGCATTTTTGAGATTTGGGCCCTAGTTTGTCAGAGGATTGACGTTTCACATAAGCGTCACAGCCCCAAATCTTCATAAAAGACAAATTGGGACGCCTCCCACTCCATATCTCATATGGTGTCTTTTGAACCGATTTAGATGGAACTCGGTTTAGTGTAAAAGCGGCTGTCTCTAGAGCATGTCCCCAAAAGGAGTTTAGAAGGTCAGCTTGACTCATCATAGAGCGAACCATGTCTAACAGAGTTCGATTTCTCCTTTCAGATACACCATTCCATTGAGGTGTACCTGGTGGAGTGAGTTGTGATACTATACCACACTCCTTCAGATAGTCAAGGAATTCTCGATCCAAGTACTCTCCACCTCGATCTGATCGAAGCACTTTAATACTCTTCCCGAGTTGATTCTCTACTTCATTCTTGAATTCTTTGAACTTTTCAAAGGATTCTGACTTGTGTCTCATGAGATACACATAGCCATATCTGCTGAAGTCATCAGTGAAAGTAATGAAGTATTGGAAACCTCCTCTAGCTTGTGTAGACATAGGGCCACATACATCACTATGTATGAGTCCTAGTAAGTCATTAGCCCTTTCACTTTGCCCTGTGAATGGGGCTTTGGTCATCTTGCCCAACAAACATGACTCACATGTCTCATATGATTCAAAATCAAATGAGTCCAAGAGTCCATCCTTATGGAGCTTGGATATGCGGGTCTCATTTATATGGCCCAAGCGACAGTGCCAGAGATAGGTCGGGTTTGAATCATTTAATCTGACCTTCTTGGTATTCACATTATAGATTGGATCTTCGAGGTCTAGAACATACAACCCATTGCTAAGTTGAGCACTACCATAAAAGATTTCATTCAAATAAATAGAACAACATTTGTCCTTTATTATAAATGAAAAACCTTTCTTGTCCAAACAAGAAACAGAAATCAAATTTCTACTAATAGTAGGCACAAAGTAGCAGTTGTCTAATTCTAAAACTAATCCACTAGGTAAAGTGAGAACATAAGTCCCTACGGCTAAGGCAGCAACCCTTGCTCCATTTCCAACACGTAGGTCCACTTCACCTCGGGCCAATCTTCTACTTCTACTTCTACTTAGATCCTGCACATTTGCACAATTGTGAGATCCACATCCAGTATCCAATACCCAAGATGAGGAAGTAGAAAAGTTAGCCTTTATAACAAGAATACTTGAAGTGGAAGTCTTACTTCCCTTTTCCTTAGCAAGTTCTTCAAGATAGAGATTGCAGTTGCGCTTCCAGTGTCCAGGTTGCTTACAATGGAAGCACTCCCCTTCCTTTGCCTCACCACCCTTTGGTTTCAATGCAGTTGAAGAAGAATTAGCATTGGACTTTCCATTAGCTTTATCCTTCTTCTTGTTGGCTTTTCCTTTTCCCTTGCCCTTTTGAACCATCAAAATGGGCTTAGCCTTCTTAAGGTTTTGCTCAGTAGTTCTCAACATGTTGAGCAATTCAGGGAGGGACTTGTCAAGGTCGTTCATGTTATAGTTCATGACGAACTGACTGTAGCTTTCAGGCAACGATTGCAAGACTACATCGATAGCCAACTCTTTCTGAAGAGCAAATCCCAAATTCTCAAGATTCTCAATGTACCCAATCATCTTGAGCACATGAGGACCCACGGGACTTCCCTCAGACATCTTGCACTGAAACAATGCCTTAGAGGTCTCAAACCTCTCATGCCTAGCTTGCTCTTGGAAAAGCATTTTGAGATGTTCGATCATATCGAACGCCCCCATGTTCTCATGTTGCTTCTGAAGCTCAGATTCCATGGTAATAAGCATGAGGCATGCAACATCCAAAGCATCATCAGAATGCCTCTTGTGAGCATCCCTTTCAGCTCTTGGAGCAGTGGCAGCAGGCTCATTCGGAATGGGCTGCTCTAGGACATAAGCCTTTCTCTCTTGTTTGAGGACTATCCTCAAGTTTCGGTACCATTTGAGAAAGTTGGTCCCATTCAGTTTTTCCTTCTCAAGGATCGATCGCAACGAAAGTGTCGATGTGTTTTGTGCCATGGTTATCTACAACAGTAAATATGCAGTGTAAGAGTCATGTATTTTAATTCATTTAATAAGGACTTTTATTAAACGATACTCCCACTATTTTCCTCAAAATAATAACCCTCGATATTATTTCAGAACACCTCGGCGCTAAGGTATTCTAGTGGGCCAAGATCCATATTTGACCACAACCTGAGTCAGCTTTGGCTTTTCTCTCAAGTTACAGCTATTTAGGTAGGCAACTCCTTGCCAATTGCATCTTATGCAACTCTTGGATAGTTGGGTGAACAACACTTGTCCAAGCTCATCTCATGAGCTTAAGCCCAACTCTATGCCTCTAAGTCCCTAATCCTATTAGGATGACTTAGTTAAGTCGGACCCAAAGTTAGCAATTTGGATATCACTATTATCCCATCACGCCTTACCCAGATGAACATAGGTGCTTTGCTTTGGCAAACCCACCCAATGTTGATCCAAGTCTTGAAAAGTGCCAACATTTGGAAGGCATCACATTTAATGACTTAATATTTGTTTGAGGGATTTTTCTTTTGATCTCACCAATTTGTTATCTCCGGTTGTTTTATACATGCATCACATACAAATATAAAACATGCATCTCATGCTTACATAAAATAAACGTGACATGGTTATAGCCCAAACTATGCGATATTCTCAAGCCAATGAGAATATCATAAAAGCCTAAGAAAAGAAAAGAGTCTTCACAAGCTCCTTCTCTTCCTTTCTTGGCTGCCCTTTTGTTGTCATCTCCTTGGACATACCTCATTGGATGATCCCATAATGCACCATTACATCAATAATAGAAACCTCGAGTTACATTCGAGGGGAGTAAGGTGAGAAAAGAATGTACAATGAGAGTGATAAGAAAAGGCACGACTCGCAGGCCGTATTTACAAGTACAACCAATCAAGGGCTATAACCATGCACCATGCTTCAAACACCAATCAGCATATCATGTCAAATCTCATTCAACAAAGATGCATGCCAATTTTCGCGCGTTGATTAACCAGTTTTTATTTATGTGGCGCTTCGCATACGGCGGTCCCGCTGGCCGGTCAGCGGGCGGTGGTTCCGCTGACCGGTCAGCGGACGGGGTCAAGGGGAGCCGCCCTTGCGGGGGGCGTGGGGGGCAGCGCCCCCCGGCGCAAAAAATTGTCTTACAATTGCTTAGGCCGAAATCTTCTATTTCGAGAAAGTAGGCACCCGAGACTCCTCCATTCGAGCCACCAAAAATACCTTACTTTCGGTGCCCGAACAGGCCGAATCCGAACAAACCTAGGGTTTTTGCAACTATTGCAAGAATCCTAATCCATATAGGTATCTCATACCATTCAATTTCGGGTTAATCTCATTAACCAATTTGTGTCGTTTCTTCATATATCTCATATGTTCATTACGAGTTCCGGTTTCATGCATCATGAATCAATCTAATTAATCATGGCCGAAAAGCAACCGAACACATAGCATCATGCGATTCAACACTCAATCCCGATTTAGGGTTTCACCAGTAGCTCTGATACCACTGATGGGTTTCGGGAGCCAAACAGTGCAGTGGAATTTAACCGAAACCCTCTAGGATCCAAGTGAAACGGGGTAAACCGGGTGTTCGAAAATTTTCATACCTAATTTTCAGTTGAGATCTCTCACTCAACTGTAGAGTTGAATCACAAAACCTGAACAGTTGACGTGTTCAGGCTCTCTATGGTATCCACACGAGCCTCTCGGGATCACCACGCTTCCACCACGTCCCGGTAGATGCATTTCTCTTGCGCTCGCAGTGCTAGCTTGCGTCCTCCAAGGAATTGCAAGAGAAGAGTGTGGCTGTCCTTTTTGGAGGCTAGGGCAAGGAGACCTGCGAATTTCTCACTTAAAAGTTGTATTTATAGTGAAACTCAACTTCCAGGCCTAATGGGTTTCAAAGCCCTAATCCAATTAGGATTTAATTTCGGGCTTAATAATGGCTCAACTCTTGGGCCCATTATTAATACGAAATTAAAGTGAAACCATAACCCAAATAATTAGCCCATGCACTCTAATGATCCAAATAGCTCTATGTGTGCGACCCAATAGGCTCTTACCACGTTGGCAATGATCATAAATCACATTTATGATCATAAGCAATGAGCGGTGTCTAGCAACACATCATTGCTACCCAAGTGACAAGATTGTCGATGATTCGACTAAACCTTTATGATCATCACCGATATATGCCATTGTCCCTTTGTCCAAGATATCAAGACTAAGCACGAGACATGGAATGTGTCACTCTCGTATAGCCCAATCTTTGGTTTCTTGATTACCGAGTAGACCAA
Organism: Aquilaria sinensis; assembly: GCA_005392925.1. Taxonomy (NCBI): domain Eukaryota; kingdom Viridiplantae; phylum Streptophyta; class Magnoliopsida; order Malvales; family Thymelaeaceae; genus Aquilaria; species Aquilaria sinensis. Next base: position 71,194 of record SMDT01000418.1, read on the forward strand.
CTTAAACTGATGACATTGATATCGTATATCAACTCATCCGAGCATGGCCATGCATTCTCTAAGTCTCACTCTATCAAGGGGCCCGAAGATATCACTCCCGTTACATAGGAGGGACAAATCCCATCTTGATCATACAAATCCCTCCGCATGATATGTGACATACCCAATGACCTCCTTCAAGTTCACTCAGTTACGAGCAACAAAGGAAAGTATCAAAGTATGTGACTCACATGTAGGGAACCTTGATGATCTTAGGTCGAAGGACTACATATACCATGATCACTATGAGAATCACTTATGACACTCATATAACGATCCATGCAGTGTTCTCATGGTGGGTCGGTCCAGTACACAAGTTCTCCAACTTGTACCCATATGTAGACTACATATCTCATATTAGTCTCCACATATGCTAGTCGTTATGTATTATTGCAACCCGCTCCACAATAATACTAGACCAGGGACTTTTAAGAATATCATTATTCTAGGGTTACAATTATGTTTGTTAAGTTACGCAGGAACAAAACAACAAACATAATTGTTGGATTAATGCCTTAATAAAATATCATGACTAAATGTGCAAAAATACAATCATCTCATGACTGGGTTTTGGGCACAACACTAACAGGAGTCAGTAGTATCCTCGGATCTACGACGTCGTCCTCTAACCGTCCCTGAGCCCACTTGGTCGGATCACGCGACCAGGCCTCCTCCATCTTCAGAAAGAAAAACTTTTTTTGCCACCCTCGCCAACTATCCTTGGTGGCAAAGGTGAACGTATACTTTTTGCTCCCGGATCCCTAAGGTAGCATGAAATAAAAGGCACCCTTCGGGACCACGTAGAGCTTGTAGTACTGCATAAAAATAATGAAGTGGGGTTATATTTGGAAAGCGCCACACATACAGAGGAAGGCGTTGAAGTAGCAGTACGAGTTCGGAGGAAGTTGATTTACGGCAATGCCATGAAATTGGCAAAAGTCGCAAATCAACTTCGGAGGGGGGAACCGAAGTCCGGCTTTTAGCTGAGCTCGAAAAACGGTGATCTCGTTACTATGGTTTGAAAAACTGTAGTGGTCGGGACGTGGCAACCTCGTAACAGCTTACGAAGGAAGGAAAATTTTTTTCTTCCACTTCGCTAAATTTGCAGAAGTGGTGCAACAAGGGTGAGAAAGAAGAGGCTGCCAACTTTCAGGAATCGGCATTTTTTGCTGAAAAATGAGTTCAGAAAAGGCAAAAATGAATTTCGGGCAAACTTTGAAAAAAGAGAGTCCTGGAAATAAAAACCCACCAAATCTTTTGCCGTAATCTGGGTGTGAAGACTTCGTCGTGAAAGATGACCGAAAAAAAGCTCAGGTGAAAAAACCGCCGTGAAAAGCAGAAGAGAGCAGAAGGAAAACCAGAGCAAAAGCAAAAGCAAAAGAAACAAATGACGAAATGAGCATATATATAGGCCGAGGGGGTAGGCGAACCGGCGTCATAAGTACTCTGTGAAGGTGAAATGCCGCCATAAATGCCCTTCTGCACCTAAAAAGGCGCGCCCGCGGTAACCGATGCAACCCCAGCCAACAAAAAGCTGACACGTGTCAGGCATCGCACCAAAAAAGGAACACGCCCTCTGACAGATGTCGCGCCTCTCCAGACTGACACGTCTGGTTACGAGACGCGATGGTTCACTAACCTACAAAAATAAAGAAGTAGATTACCTCGAGGACACGAAAAGGCGGGCTATGGCCAAACAGTCCGTATCTTTGGACAAAAAGGTGTATCTACGGCACAGAGTGCACTCCCTAGAAACTCCCGAGAAGCATCCTGAGAAAGGCAGCAAACCGAAGTCTCCACTTCGGCCTCTTCGAGGAAGGCCTAAAAAAGCTGGAAAGCAGGTTACTTCGAAGACACTAACAGACAGGCTTTGGAAGAAAAGCCTACGTCTTCGGACGGAAGGTCTGTCTTTGGAACCAGTTTTGCACTCAAGGCCCAAAGAGGGGCCCTCAGGAAGTGAACAAACCGAAGTCTCCACTTCGGCTTTTTGAGGGGGGCCTGCGATAGCCAAAAGGCTATCGCCTCCCCCCAGCATCAATTTCCCCGAAGGTCTGACCAGGGAGCCTGACTTAGCTCAGAAAGAAGCATTGCCACAGACCTTGGCAGAAGCGAGATCGAGCATGACGAAGTAAGCACTTCGGCTGAAACGCCAGGTTATCTAAATGAGTCGCTGACTCCCTCGGAGAACCGAACATATCGCCTTTGGGAGAAAAGAACCAGCTACTGAAAGCAGGAGAGATTCTCCCCGAAGGCGGAACTCCCGAGCTAGAGAACTCCCCGAGCCACTAGCGTGATTCCCGAAGGAGGGCGTCCGTACCAGAGGGCGACCTCGCCCAAAGGACCTCGGGAGTACGGCAGGAGCATTTAATGAGCATTTAAGGAGCCTCTGACAGGTCGCCCACACGCTGCCTGAAACGGCGGCCTGACACCCTGGCATCATCCAAGTCCCATCTCAGCCACAAAACTAGGAGCCTACAAACGGCTACCTGTTCCCTACACCCAAAAAGCACAGAAAGAATCCGACCGAACACGTGTCAGGATCCAAACCGGCCAGGTGCTTCTATAAATACTGGGATACAGGACTTGGCAATGGGGGGCTCTCTCTTGCCATCGGCACTCTCGCACAGCAGAAAACATATACAGGCCAGGCCCCTTATCCATTTAAGTGTTCCTACTTCACTCACTATCAGGACACTAACTTGGGCGTCGGAGGCTCCTCCCCGGAAAATCATCCCGGGGACCTCCTAACCCCTTTTTCGGAGTCTTTCAGGTACTTTCCCACCTGGGGAACATTTCCGTCAGACGTTCCCCCTCCTCGGAAGCTCCCTCAAAATTCACCATGTCGCAAGACAAAGATGCTAAAGGGCATCATAAGGTTTGTGCGAAGTTGGCTGCTGGGGCCTTACGGGCTTTGACAAACACCTTTCTGACCTCGGCTTGGTTGATGAAAATTTTGGCGTCTCCATCCTTGGTGGCGAAGGTGACTGTTAAGTACTTCACATCTGGGCAAATGTGCAAATTCCTTTGTGTTTGCCTTCCAATGATGGTGTTGTATGACGAAGGGACATCCATGACAATGAACCTCGTCGTTGTGGGGGCAAAAATTTCTCCTTTTCCGTTGATCGAACTCTCTCTCATCATCAGGCGAAGGTCGATCCAGCCGAGGATGGGCAGCTCTGAGGGTCCTATTCCAAAGGTTGGTGAGGTAACAGGCTTGAGGTCAATGCTGGATATTCCCAAGCTTGGGAGCAGATGTGAGAATAGGACGTCGGCGTTTGATCCATCGTCAAGCAATACCCTTTTGACGTCCCAATTCCCTATTCTTGCCATGACCAACAATGGGTCGTCATGAGGGAAGATGATGGAGGAACCATCTCTTCGGGTGAGTTTTTTCGATGGGCTTTGGTACTCCATTGTTGCTATTTCCCTAGCTTTCCTCTTTCTCCCCGAGGATGGCAGTCCAGTGGTGATGGTTTGTATTACCCCCGCCGAAGGTGGGAGGCGCCTTTTTGGACTTCGGTTCCTCCTTCTGTCGGAGTCATACTCATCTTCATCAGCCTTTCCTTCCTCCTCTCTCCTTGCCTTCGGCGAAGGCATTCGCAGATAGCGCCGCAGTTGACCTTGCTTAATCAGCGACTCGATGTACTTCTTCAACTGGAAGCAGTCTTCGGTGTCGTGACCGTGGTCGCGATGAAACTGACAGAACTTCTTCATATTCTTTTTGTTGTCAGCGGTCATTGCCTTCGGTCGCTGAATCTGGGACCCCTGTTTCTCCATTGTCATGAGGATGTTGGTCCTTGTGGTGTTCAGGGGTGTAAAGTTCGGAGGAGGCTTCCTTCCCCTGAACCTCCGAGGTCGTCCTGTTTGCTCTGTCGGATACTTGGCTTGCTGGCTTGATCCTTCGGGACGGGAATGATCGTTCTTTGGCCCCTCCATTCTTAGCTCTTCGGCTGTCATATGCTGCTCGGCTCTTCGGAAAAATTCACCGAGCGTGTCTGGGGGGTCTTTGGAAAACTCGTAAAATAGCTGCGAGTCCCTCCGAAGGCCCCGTATCATGGCGAGGATGCGTATTTCTGGCCGAAAGTCTGGAACACTTAGGGCCTCTCGGTTAAATCTTTCGACATAGTCACGGATGGTTTCCCCGTTCCTCTGTGCTATGTCGAACATCTGTACCGGCATCTTCGCCGTAGGACGACTTCCAATAAACTGCTGGGTGAAGGCAGTGGACAGCTCCTGGAACTCTCTGATGGTTCCTGGGGCCAGAGAGTTGTACCATGCTGTAGCAGGGCCGGCAAGGGTGACCTCGAAACATTTGCATAGAGTGGCATCGTCAGCCCCGTGCAACACCATGCTCCGTTTGTACTTCGTCAGATGGGCCTGTGGATCTGTTCGGCCATCATATGTCTCTAGCCGAGGTACCCGGAAATCACTGGGCATGGCTGCCTCGACTATTGTTCGGGTGAACGGTGACTCATCGCCACAAAAAGTTTCAGATAGTCTGGCCCAAACAGGTCTGCGGGCTACCTGTTTTTCCAGCCTTTCCAGCCTCGCCAATATTTTCTCCATAAGGAGTGTGGCGCTGGGCTCTTCTTCGGGGAAAGGGGATCGTCGGCATCTCTTCGGGGATGGGGACCTCGCCTCAGGTGATGAGCTCCTTTGGTGTGGGATTTTGGGTCGCTTGGACTCCATCCGTCCCACAAGCCGTGCCCCGAGGGGCGTGTTTTCTGTTGAAGATTCCTCTCGTGGGTCTCCACTTCCCGAAGTACGATGAGCTGATTTAGAACTTCTCTCTCAAGGGCGCGCTGGAGAAGGAGGCCTCTAGGCCTGAGTCTGTTGTGGCCACCTTCTGTCTATCTACTGTGCCATTTCGGCCACAACAGAACGCTAGAACTCGCGTAGAAAACTCATGGTGATGACCAGAGGACGTTCTTCCTCAGGCAAGGAAATCCCTGGAAGGGTTTGCTAAGTAGCCGGTTGGACCTCAGGCGCGGACGGGGACCTCGGAAGTCCCTTATCCTTAGAACGCCGAGTTTCAACGATGGCAACCTGAGGGTGGGTTCCCACAGACGGCGCCAAATGATGCCCTTCAGCATCTTTGTCTTGCGACATGGTGAATTCCGAGGGAACTTCTGAGGGGGGAGAACGTCTGACGGAGAGGTTCCCCAGGTGGGAAAGTACCTGAAAGACTCCGAAAAAAGGGTTAGGAGGTCCCCGGGATGACTTTCCAGGGAGGAGCCTCCGACGCCCAAGTTAGTGCCCTGATAGTGAGTGAAGTAGTAACACTTAAATGGGTATGGTGTATGGCCTGTATATGTTTTCTGTTGTGCGAGAGTGCCGATGGCGAGAGAGGCCCCCTGCCAAGTCCTGTTTCCCAGTATTTATAGAAGTACCTGGCCCATTTGGATCCTGACACGTGTTCGGTCGGATTCTTTCTATGCTTTTTGGGCGTAGGGAACAGGTAGCCGTTTGTAGGCTCATAGTTTTGTGGCTGAGATGGGACTTGGATGATGCCAGGGTGTCAGGCCGCCGTTTCTGGCAGCGTGTGGGCGACCTGTCAGAGGCTCCTTAAATGCTCATTAAATGCTCCTGCCGTACTCCCGAGGTCCTTTGGGCGAGGTCGCCCTCTGGTACGGACGCCCTCCTTCGGGAATCACGCTAGTGGCTCGGGGAGTTCTCTAGCTCGGGAGTTCCGCCTTCGGGGAGAATCTCTCCTGCTTTCAGTAGCTGGTTCTTTTCTCCCGAAGGCGATATGTTTGGTTCCCCGAGAGAGTCAACGACACATTTAGATAACCTGGCGTTTCAGCCGAAGTGCTTACTTCGTCATGGTCGATCTCGCTTTTGCCGAGGTCTGTGGCAATGCTTCTTTCTAAGCTATGTCAGGCTCCCCGGTCAAACCTTCAGGGGAATTGATGCTGGGGGAGGCGATAGCCTTTTGGCTATCAAGGGAAATGCTGGTGGAGGGCAGTGCAGATGACATATCAGGAAAGAAATCAGAGGAGACCACCAGCTAGAAGGAGGTTCATGAGGTAGGTAGACTTTCTTCAGGTCTTCCACCAACAGTATGTAAGTGAGGCCTAGAAAGATTAGAAGCAAGTGGAGTTTGATCAGTTAGAGCAAAGGGATCTCATTGTTTTGGAATATGAATAAAGATTCAGCAATTTGATTAGATCTGCCCCACAGTATGAGGGACAGGAGGAATTGAGAACCAAGAGGTTTTTGAGAGGCTTAAGGCCTGAGCTGAGACAGATCCTCAGAGCAGTAGGAACTAGAGACTACTACTCTGTGATGCAGAGTGCCATTGCACTGGAACAGGAGTTCAAGGAACAAGCCAGAAGTAGACCTAGTAGTGGAAGTGGTTCCCAAAAAGGGACACAGAAAAAACCCAGAGAAGAGGTAGAGGCCAGTGGAGGAAGAAAAGGAAGCAAGAAAGAGAAGGGGCCACAGCAATATGGTCCACAATGCCACACTTGTGGGAAATTCCATGACAATAAGCCATGTTTCAAAACTACTATTGGTTGCCACAAGTGTGGGGCACCAGATCATTGGGTAAGAGGTTGCCCAAAGAAAGGAGATGAGAGGAAATTGCTGGGAAGGTTTAATCCCAAAGGGCAAGGTGGGTAGCAGATTCCCATGCCCTAATTAAGGACCAATCTGCCCAATCTAGGAGGGAGGCAGGCACAAAGGCCCCCTCAGGAGCAGAGAAGGCCTAATGCACCTCCAGGTAGGGTATTTCAGCTGGAGTCATCCAGAAAGGTGCAGGGAACACCAGAAGCCACTGGAGACAGAGAGACTAGTCAGCAAAGGACTAGCAGGAGAGCCTTAAAAGGTACTATCTACCTTAATGGCTATTTAGTATCTGCATTATTTGATACTGGAGCTTCATTGTCTGTGATTTCTAATAACTTGGTTAAGGCCATGAATTTAGAAGTAAAATATACAAGAAGCATGTACTTGGTTAAAACTGCTGGCGATGAAGTTTTATTCACATACCATATGGTTGACAACTGTGAAATCCAGATAGACAAGCTGAAACTGAGAGCAGACCTCATAGTGCTAGACACATATGATTATGATGTGATTCTAGGCATGAATTGGCTAGGAGAGAATAAAGTGGTAATTGATTAACATAATAGACAATTGATCATGCCTGGTTGTATGCCATATGACTTAGATAAGTCACTAGAGTTAGCCACAAATTGTCAAATTGAAGTATTAAAACAAATGACTCTAGAAAGTGACTATGAATGCTTGGAACTGAATGACCAGGAAGTAGCTAATGAACCTAGGCAGATACCTATAGTTCAAGATTTTCCAGAGGTCTTTCCTATAGACCTACCTGGATTACCACCCTTGAGGGAGTTGGAGTTTGAAATTAAGCTGGTACTTGGAGCAGCACCAGTATTCACTACTTCATATAGGCGGCACTACCTAAAATGGTAGAGCTACGGAAGCAATTAGATGAACTACTTGAGAAAAGGTTCATCAGACCCAGTGTGTCTCCTTGGGGGGCACCTTTGTTGTTTGTAAAGAAGAAGGATGGAACCCTTAGGCTCTGTTTTGATTATAGAAAACTGAATGCATTAACCATAAAGAACAAATACCCCCTTCCAAGAATAGAAGATCTGTTTAATCAATTGAAGGGAGCAAAAGTGTTCTCCAAAATAGATTTGAGGTCTGAATATTTCCAGTTAAGGGTTAGGGAAGAAGACATACCTAAGACTGTTTTCAGAACTAGGTATGGACACTTTGAGTATACAGTAGTACCATTTGGGCTTACTAATGCACCTGCATTCTTTATGGACTTAATGTAGAGGGTGTTCAGAGCACACCTAGACCACTTTGTGGTAGTATTCATAGATGATATTTTGGTGTACTCTAAAGATAAGGAAACTCATCAGGAACACCTAAGAGTAGTGCTTGGCTTGCATCAAGAACATAAGCTTTATGGAAAGCTGAGTAAGTGCATATTCTGGACTCAAGAAATTGGGTTTTTGGGACATGTAATAAATGATCAAGGGTTGGCCGTGGATCCTGAAAAGGTAAGGTCAATCCTGGATTGGAAGCAGCCCCTGAATGTGAGATAAGTCAAGAGTTTCTTGGGGCTGGCTAGCAATTATAGAAGATTTGTGCCAAAATTTTCTGTTTTAGTAGCGCCTATGACTCAATTAACCAAAAAGAACTAGAAGTTTGTCTGGGAAACAAAATGTGAGGAGAGCTTCCAAGAGCTTAAGAGGAGACTGACCACAGCTCCTATATTAGTCTTACCAGACCCTGAAAAGGAATATGAAGTGTATATTGATGCATCTCATGTAGGACTAGGATGTCTCCTAATGCAGGAGAAGCTCCAAACAATTGAGACCACAGGAGAAGAAGTATCCTGTACATGACCTGGAATTAGTAGCAGTGGTCTTTGCCCTCAAGTAATGAAGACACTATCTTCTTGGTAATAGCTTCCAAGTTTTCACAAACCACAAAAGTCTCAAATACCTTTTTACTCAGAAAGACTTGAATATGAGACAAAGAAGGTGGTTAGAGTATTTGAAGGACTTTGATTGTGTAATTAAATACACAGCTAGGAAAGCCAATGTAGTGGCTGATGCCATGAGCAGAAGCTACACTGGAGTGCTCAAAGGTGGTGAAATTGAGCATAGGGCTGAGAGCCTGAGTCTTACTTGCTTGGCAAGTCAATGGTTAAAGGAGGAGAGTGAGCAACTGATTGTATTCACCATTACACCAGAATAAGGAGCTTATCAGGGAAGCTCAGGCTGGTGATGAGAATATGGGACTAATATCTGGATAGAAAAAGGGAGAACTGTATCAAGGTTTCTCTCTTAAACAATGGATGCTATACTTCCAGAATAAGTTATATGTGCCTGAAAAGGACAACTTGAGGATTCAAATTCTCCAAGAGGCTCACTCTAGTAAGTTGAGCATGCATCCAGGGGCCACAAAGATGTATCACACTCATAGAGTATATTTTTGGTGGCCATACATGAAGAAGGATATTAGTACCCATGTAGCTAGTTGTGAAGGGTGCCAACAAGTAAAGATTGAACATCAGAAACCAGGAGGGAAACTGCAAAGTTTGCCCATACCTGAGAGAAAATGGGGATCCATATCAACGGACTTTGTAGTGGGAATGCCACTAACTAGAAGGAAGCATAATGCCATATGGGTCATTGTGGACAGATTGACCAAGGCAACCCATTTCCTTCCCATGAATCTTACTGATTCTTTGGACAAACTAGCATAACTCTATATAAGAGAGATAGTGAGATTGCATGGAGTACCTAATGACATAGTATCAGATAGGGATCTTAGGTTTGTTTCTAGGTTTTGGACGTCCTTACATCAGGCATTGGGCACTAAGCTCAAGTTTAGTTCTACTTACCATCCACAAACAGATGGACAGACAGAAATAACTATACAGACTCTGGAAGACATGTTGAGGTGTTGTGTAATTGACTTCCAGGGTGAGTGGGATGTACATCTTCCACTAATAGAGTTTTCCTATAATAATGGCTATCATTCAGTGATAGGAATGGCTCCTTATGAAGCCTTATATGGTAGAAGATGTATTACTCCTCATTGCTGGCATTAACCAGAGGACAAATTGGAGTTGGGGCCAAACATTATTAATGAGACTACAGAGAAAATCAAACTGATCCAAGCTAGGATCAAGACTGCAGATGATAGGCAATAAGCCTATGCCAACCTGAAAAGGAGAATAGACCTAGAATTTCAGGAGGGAGACTAGGTGTGGCTCAAGGTTTCTCCCATGAAGGGAGTAATCAGATTTGGAAAGAAAGGAAAACTAGCACCCAGATATGTAGGGCCATTTCAAATATTGGCCAGGATTGGAAATGTGGCTTATTAGCTAGATTTACCACCAGAACTTGGTAACATACATGATGTGTTTCATGTGAGCTTACTCAAGAAATATGTTCCAAGTTCCAAGCAGATAAAGATACCTGCTAGTGTAACTGTGGCACCAAACCTTTCATATGAGGAAGTGCAATTCAATTCTTGGCAAGAGATACCAGGAAATCGAGAAGCAGGTGGATCTTTATGATTAAAGTTCAGTGGAATAACCATACTCTTGAAGAGGCAACCTAGGAAGTAGAACATGAAATTGCCAATAAGTAACCTCAGCTATACCCTAGTTTGGTGAAGAATTTGGAGGACCAAATTCTTTAAGGAGGGAGGAATTGTTAAGACCATCCCTCATTGCTTGGCTTAGGCCAAGAATACAAAGAAAACAAAAAATAAACATGAGGGACTTGATTGAAAATGAGGATAAGGGTGTAAGTGCAAAACTAAGAAAGTTTGGGTTTTAAGTGTGCGTGAAAAATTAGACTATGATGTCTATGGCATGAAACAAAGTTTAGGGGCCATATTGTACACTTAAACTAGTGCTACAAGTGAAACTATGAAACTTAAACAAGCAATTTTCGCCATGCAAAAACGTACAAGGAAAAGTGGAGAATTAAACCAACTTTTGGAAGCTTTTTATGGCCAGTCAAGTTTTGTCTCCCACCAAGAATATTGCCATCATTTTTTTTTGGTTTTTTTCATGAACCATTGCCTTGGTGAATGGCCGAAACATGCAAGGGAAATTGGCCATTTACAGCCATTTTACAAATACTTGGCAATGTCGGCCAAGAAACAAAGATTTCCGAAATGAGCATGTGTTTTAGTGACTAAAATGGAGCCATGGATCCTTGAAGGGCTACATGAACCATGCAAATTAGTTCATGGCCGAGAATGGCATTAACCCATTAACAAGTCCATGTGGCCATAACCGAATTAGCATGTTTCCACTTAGAAAATTAAAAATTTGTTTCGGCTAAGCCATCCATTTGTGTTCTTGGCTGAAACTTGAGGGCTTTGGCATTGATCTTGTGCTTGGCTGCCGATTCCATGCCATTTTGAAAGGAAATTGAAGCTTGAAGAAATAATCAAGCTTGGATGCTCAATTTCGGCAATAGGTGATTTAGAAGCTCAACGTTTAAAGCTTGATTTTGAAGAGTACAAGGTTAGCCGAGAGTTGTTCAAGCTCAAATTTAGAGGTAAGATTCATAGTTCACTTGGATTCCTTGGTAAATTTCCATGATCAAGTGATTATGATGATTAAATGAAGACCTTGTTGTGTTAGGCAACTTTGAATTGGAAGCTGATTTTGGCCTTAGACACTCAAGCTCAACCAAGAACTCAAGCTTTGTATTGTTGAGGTAGGATTCATGTTCTACTTGCTTGCTTGGTAAATATTCCATAAACAAGTAGTATGAGTAGCTAAGTGATAGTCAATGTGTGCTATGTGATCTTAGTTGCTTGATGGGCTTATGGAAGAACTTTTGGGTTCTTGTTGTTTCAGCTAGCTAGTCAAGTCAATGGTATATGTTAGAAACTTTAGTGAGGGAGGCCAACTTACTAATGTTTCGGAGCTCTAGTGGAAGGAGGATTGGAATGGAGAAGTTAGGTGTACAAAGATACCCATGAACACATACTAGTGGTTTCGGTCAAATGTGAAATTGTGGTGTGTGTGTGTGAGTTGTGTGCTTGATTGTTTGTTTGTGTGTGCTAACCACTTATAGGTAGCTTAATTATGCTTATTATGCCTCAGTTACTATATGTGTATATTGTGTTCTTGTGTTTTCAATGTCTTTCTCGCTGGACAAGTTAAGCTATTGGAGGTTAAGTCTTGCACTTAAGTAAATAGACCAAATATGGTCAGTTGTGAATCCTACTGAGTATTAATACTCAAGCCCATTATATTTGTGTTTTAGGCAAGGATTTAGGGCTTGAGTGATTAGTGCTTGGTTTGCTTGCTTTGTGAATCAAGTAGTTCACATATTGCTTGAGGTATGTGTGCCAACTGAAACTTGGATTAATTGAGTTATATTACAAGTCTTATGTTTATGGTTTATGCCCAAAACTTATGGTACAATTTTTGTAGGCTGTGATTAGATTGTGGGACTTGTCTAGCAAAGGAGATGGATGTGTGTTCTTAGGCTCTAGTGTGGTGATTTGCCTTTATGACTATGAACTTGATAATAGGTTTAGTACTTCAGACTATGGTCATGTATGTAGTCTTTAATATCGTTCTCGGGTACTATAGGTAAACTTGAATGTAATGCATAACTTTGGCTGATTTTGGACCATGGGTACTCTTGGTACGTTGCCAAGTTAGTAGTACTTGTATGTAGGCTACTTTTTTGTATATTAGCCTCGGTTGAATTATGGTTTTGTGTAAGTATTTTGGATGCTTGAATGCCAAGTTATGCTATGTTATATGGAAGGATGAGTTTTGATGTATGGAATCTCTTATGTTCCTTACTTGACCAAATGTTCGTGAACATGAAAATTGATTTCCAAAACTTGATGAGATGGGCTTCTTTGCTGACATGCATTGGAGTAACACACTTGATGAGCACACATCCTAGACACTTAACAGATTAAGTGTATGCCTTGCTTGTATTGTAAGTTACATATTTACAGCCTTGCCTTGAGTTGCAAGTTAGTGGTTGGGCCTTACTTAAGCTGCAAGTAACTATTCTAATCAACTTATAAGCCTCCCGGGGCATCTCCCAGGCTCTTTGCTTAAGAAAATAAGACTTAAAAACTACCTAACAAACAATGGCCGAAATAAAAGTTAGTTAATAACACTTGAATATAAGAGTGTTTAGATAACTCTTGGGTAGAAATGGTGAATGGCACTGAGAGTGCACAGGCTGGGACCTGTGTGGGGTGTGACATTATGAGCACACAGTCATGCCATTTGGCTTAACTAATGCCTCTTTCGTATTTATGGATTTGATGAACCATGTGTTCAAACCATACTTGGACATGTTTGTAGTGGTGTTCATTGATGACATCCTAGTGTATTCCAAGGATGAAAATGAACATGAGCATCACTTAAGAGCTATCTTGAGCACACTGTTGGACAACCAGTTGTATGCTAAATTTTCCATGTTCTAGTTCTAGATTAAAGAGTTTTCTTTCCTAAGACACATTATTGATGCATAAGGTCTTAGAGTGTAAAAAAAGTTAGAATCTTTCTGGGACTGGCAGGATACTATAGGAGATTTGTTCCAAAATTCTCCATGATTGCTTCAATTCTTACTCAATTAACCAAGATGGGTCAAAAGTTTGAGTGGACTAAAAAGTGTGAAATGGGTTTTCAATAGTTGAATAGTAACTTGATTCAAGCTTTAGTGTGAATCCTTCCAAGCATGCCCTACACCATCTATACAGATACATCTAGATCTAGGTTAGGATGTGTATTGATGCAAGTAAAGAATGTGATTGCTTACAGGTCAAGGCAGTTGAGACCCATGAGCAAAACTACCCTACCCATGACCTAGAACTTGCTGTAATAATCTATTCCTTAAAGTAGTTAAGGCATTATCTATTGAGAAGTTTATTTATGATATACACTAACCATAAAAGCCTAAAGTACTTGTTCACTTAGAAAGAGTTGAACATGAGGCCAAGAAAATGGTTAGAGTATATCAAAGATTATGATTGCAGTATTGAGTACACTAAGGGCAAAGGCAATCTAGTGGCAGATGCCTTAAGAAGAAAGTACATGGTCTGCTAAAAGGTGGATCCTTGCTAGATACTAATGAGAAGAATAGTTTGTTATGCCTTTGGCATAAGTGGCAACAGTTGGAAGAAGCACAAGTCTGTAAATTAATTATTTAGTCTAGATGGATTAAAGAGATAAGAAAGGCACAAAAAGCAGACCCTAATTTAAAGAAGGTTTCAGGAGAAAACAAAGGGTCCTTGTGTGAATCATTTACCTACAAGCAAAGATTACTGTACTTCTAGGATAGAATATATGTGCCTAATGAGCAAGAACTCAAAAATAAGATACTTAAGGAAGCTCACACTAGCAAATTGAATATCCATCCCCGAAGTGAGAAAATGTACAAAGACTTGAAGACACATTTCTGTTGGCCAAACATGAAAAAGGACATAGCCACATATGTCTCTAAATGTGCCACATGCCAAAGGGTGAAGGTAGAACATAAAAAACCTGCAAGAACACTATAGACTCTACCCATTCTAGTGAGCAATTTGGCTAACATTACTATAGACTTCTTAACTGGGTTGTCCATGACTAGATTAACACATAACATAATCTGGGTCATTACGGATAGGTTAACCAAGTGTGCCCACTTCACAGACTCACTAGAAAAGTTGGTGCAAATGTACATCAAGGAGATAGTAAGATTGCATGGGGTGCTAGACCCCAAAGTGTCAAACAAAGATCTAAGGCTTATAGCTAGATTTTGAAATGCTTTTCACAAAGCACTAGATCCAAAATCAACTTCAACACTCCTTACCACCCTCTGACAGATAGACAAATTAAGAAGGTGATTCAAACACTTGAAGACATGCTCAAGAGTTGTGTCTTGGATTTCAAAGGATAATGGGACCAACACTTACCTTTGGTGGAATTCTCTTACAACAATAATTATCGAAGAACCATTGGTATGACACCTTATTAAGCCCCTTATGGGAAAACGTGCATGACACCCCATTGTTGGGTGGAAGCCTCGTGTAAGCTAGAGTTGGGTTTTGAGATCATTAAAGAAACAATAAGCAAAATCAAGGAAACATAGGAAAGACTAAGAGCAGCCAATGAAAGGACCACTGCTTATATGATGAAAAGAAGAAGAGACTTGGAGATTGAGGTTGGTGATAAAGTATGGCTCAAAGTGGCACAAACCAAAGGCACTATCAGATTTGGTAAAAGAAGTAAGCTAGCTCCAAGGTACATTGGTCCTTATGAAATACTGGAAAGAATTGGCAAAGTGCCTTATAGGTTAACTCTACCGCCAAGTATGTCAAGTGTCCATAATGTTTTCTACATCTCTATTCTTAAGAAGTGTTTACTAGACACAAAGCACGCTATAGTAGTGGAAGACGTACAGTTAGAGCCTAATTTGACATACAAAGAGAAACCCATAGCTATCTTAGCTAAATATGCCAGAAGGCTAAGAAACAAACTTATTCCCATGGTTAAAGTTCAATGGTCATACCGTTCTGAAAGAGAGGCAACCTAGGAAACTAAGAAAGAAATTCAAGAAAGATATCCAGAAGAGTATTCTAAGCTAAAGATAATTTTAAAGGACCAAAATTTTTTAGGGGGGAAGAAATGTTACCACCTTCACCAAATGGGAAAATGACAGCATAAGGTCATAAACTTATATGCTTCTAATTTTCACCATAGTTCATGATTTGTGAAGCGTAAAGTATTAAAAATAGACTCCAGTGAGTGGCCAACATAGTGATAACTTGGTCCTTAAGAAAGCCTTAGTGGATTGCTTGTTTTGCAAGTAACCTATGGACTAGATTGTAAGGTTAAAAAGTGATAACCAAAGCGCTATCACCCCGAACACCTAAGGACCCTGGAAAGGAGGGAGCCAAATGCCTGAGGCACGCGACCTCGGCAGCCCGCCAATACCAACCTCAAGAAACTACCGTATCGCCTCCATTGGGAGGGTGACCGAGTTAGCTTCGGGGAGAAGTGCCAGCCACCTTCCGCCGGTGAAAGCCCCCCGAAGGCCTAACTTTGGAGCTAGGGAATACCCCTAGAAACCACTGCGACTCTGGGAAAGGGTCCCTCACTCCGAAGTGAGACGTCAACCAAAGGGACCTCAGAGGTACGACAGGAGCCATCAAGGAGCCTCTGGCATTACGCCCGTACACCCTACACGCCGCCCTCACAGACACTCTGGCGTGCCGCTATAGCCTACGTCTTGTCATGTAGGGCTATGATTATAGTAGCTCGTGGCCCGAGGAGCCTGCAGGAGGCTAGGGGCCCCCCACGCCCAGAAGTACGGTGGTATCCGTCCATACACGTGCAGCAATCTGAAGGGCTCACCCCTCCTATATATGCCAGGGGAATGGTCACAGGCAGGGGGATCTCTCTCCTTTCTCCACTCTGAATCCTCTCCTTCCAGCCCTCAAGAGAAAACACGGCTAGGCAAGACTCTCTTGTACTTGCTGCTCTCTCTCCACCCCTCCCAAAGCACTGACTTGGGCTTTAGAGGCTCCTCCCCGAAAAAAGACTCCGGGGACCTACTAACCCCTGTTTTCTGAGTGTTTCTGGCAGGTCCTCCTGAGGAATCCCATTTCGGGCGCTCTCCTATACCGGAAGCCCTCCTCGGCTTTGCCGCACCACCCGACGATCATGCTACCGGCCATCATCTGAACTCGCCTGCACCACCGAAAGCACCTGCTGCATTCACCATGACACACAGTGGAGATGCCGATGGGCATCATTTGGCACCGTCTGTGGGAAACCACTCCCAGGTCGTCGTTGTTAAAACTCGGCGTTCTAAGGACAAGGGACCTTCGAGGTGCCCATCCGTGCCAGAGGTTCAACCGGCAACTGAACGACTGCAGCAAGGACTTCCGTGCCCAAGGATGAATGTCCTCTGACTACTACCATAGGCTTTCTGCACGAGTTTCCATGCCCTGTCGTGGCTGGAATGACGCAGCAGTTAAACCGAAGATGGCCGCAGCCAAATTCAGGCCGAAGGCCCTCCTTACCAGTACCTCGTCAGAAGAACGATCCCACGTCAACTCACGGGAGTTTGGAAGTAGAGATCAACGAAGATGAGTCCGCAACGTGAAACATACCCTTCAGAACGCAACCTACGGGAGAAGTAGGGTCAAAACGACCCCGAGCTCCCCGTCAAAGGGGTTCTGCACCCAAAGAAAAGTTGTCGTCTCCTCAGCAACCAGGACTTATGCCCATTACCCCAAAAAAGCCATCTACGCCTTGCTATTTGCAGGAAGAAGGCTATGACTCTACTTCCAAGGTCACACTACCATTGTCCGGAGTAACTAGCCTCTGCGCAATGTCATGAAAAGAGTAGAGCATTTGGGAAGATCATCAAAAGGATGCATCGAGCTCGGAGAATACTGCATCACGTACGAGCCTAGAAGGGCAATAAAAGCCTTGGCACTGGCAGACTTCGTTGCCGAAATCCCAGGAGTAGAAAATACTGAAACCAACGAGGGAAACCAAGCGAAGATAGATCTAGAGTGGAAACTCCTTGGAACCCCAAGTGCAGAACATCAGGGCGCTTGAGTAGCCCCTCGAGAGCCCGAGGGCAGAGAGGCCATAGGAGCAATCAAATGTGGTTACCAAAGTGTTGGGCCATCCGAGCGTGGCAACGCTGAGTATAGCAGCCTCAGACAAAGGGTGGAAAGACCCTGCAAAGAGGTATCTCGCAACCAAAGAGTCCTGAAAATCCTCACGAAGTGGCAAAACGTGCGAAGACGTTTCGGACGATATTCCCTAATTGAGGAGGAATTATACCAGCAAAGGTGCGCAAGTCCGTTATATAGATGTATCGGTAAAAAGGGTGCAGGACAAATCATCCAGGAGGTGTGAAAATCGCCAGAGACACACCAGCACCCAAAAGTTGCCTTCGGAGTGGATAACCCCGGAAGAATACCCTTACCTCTTTGAAGTATGGGGCATAGACCACACCGGGCCACTCTCGATGACACCCAAAGGAGTGAAGTCCTACGTAAATAGCAGTGGACCACTTCACTGAGTGGGATGAGGCAGAACCCCTAGCGACCATTCTGGCAAAAGATATACAAAAGTTCATCTGGAAGAACATAATGTGTAGATTTGGCATACCGACGGTGATAAGGGCCGATAATTGTTCCCAGTCTATGAACGAGGGATTCCAAGAATTTGTCACCAACTTCAGAATAAAAACACACTTCACCCCACTAGCTCAACCCCAGAGCAATAGACAAGTGGAGGTAGCCAACAGAGCTATAAAAGAGGGACTGTAAAAGAGGTTGGGGGAAGCAAAGGGAAAATGGCCAACAAAACTTCCTACTGTACCAAGGAGTTATCAGACAACTCCCCGAGGGGTCACGGGGGAGACACCTTTCTCGCTTATCTCTAGTACAGAGGCCATTATCCCTGTTGAAATAGTACGGCCATCAGTCAGAATACAGGTGTTCGATGAAAAAGGAAATGACCTCAGGTTGAGAGCTAAGCTTGACCTAATTGACAAACACAAAAATGGCCGAGCTCAGAAGAAAGGCCTTTCAGCAAAAGGTGGCCATAAGCGCAAACCTGCATGATAGGCCAAAAGGGATAACGAAAGGAGACCTCATCCCCCGAAAGGCCGAGTTTGAACCCCGAAAACCGTCCTATGGGGTACCTCGGCCAAATGGGAAAGGGCCTTATTTGGTCCTAGACGAGGTCCGAAAAGGACTATACAAGCTTGGAGAGACTGAATGAGGAAAACCGAAAAGTACATGGCACTCGGATGCCTTAAAGAAATTCTATACTTAGAATTTTAGATGAGAAATTGTACAAGTGAGAAATTTCTCTAAGTACAGAAGTTTTCCCCTATCTGAGATCCATTGACTCCCGAAAGTCTTGTTTTCCTCCCAAAGTTGGTTGGGTTATATGCCCAAAAAAGGTGAAGTCCATCAAGCACGGCCGACAAAGACAGGCTAAAACTTGCCTAAGTAAACTTGGAAAATAAAGAGAGTTTACCCGAAGGTTGGCCGATGAAATGAGCAAAATGTACCTTTCTGAAGTCCCCTGACCGAAAGAGGTCTGGACAATTGGGAAAAAAAAATTGCTTATACCTTTCCGAAGTCCCTTGACCAAAAGTGGTCGGGACAACAAGGAAAAATTGCTCGAAAGACTTAACCAAATTATGAAGGAAAATTCATTGAAGAAGGTATTAGTACAAGGAGAAGGTTACAAGAAGAAAAATACAAAGAACAAGAAGGCAAAGGCCCTAGAATATCTAAGGGACCCCGGAGTCATGGGAAGCTTCGGCTCCTGAGTCTTCTGCCGCCGCCTTCGGTGCAGGGGAGGAGCAAATGGCAGGTTAAGGAGCTCGACTTTTGACCAAGTCCACCAAGCCCCTTGGGAATATCCAGGGCAGCCAAGAAGGAAACGTCGAGGTCCAGATATCTCTTCATGAATTGGTGACGAGCCAGGCAGAAGCCATCCTGAAAGGCAACCTTGGTCGCCTGAACGGCTTTGTCTTTTTCCACGTTCTAGTCATCCACCTCATTCTGAAGTTTCAAAACCTCTTTGCGAAGGTCCGTAACCTCCTTTTCCAGCTCCTTTATCTTCTTCTTCTTCTTCGAATCCTTCTTCAGCGAGTCAACCTTGGCTTGAAGTTCGGTCTTGTCAGCAAGAGCCTTCGTTAGGAGAGCAGCTTCTTCTTCTTTCTCCTTCTGAATGGCCTCGTTGGCTGAAGTTATGCTCACAACCTTCTCACCAAGGTTGGACATCTTCTTGGAGAAATCCTTCAAGAGCCCCTCTTGGCCCTTCAAGAATTTCTCCCGAAGATTGGCAACCTTCTCCTTGGCTATTCGGCTCAACTCGGTGTTCGTCACGACTGAGTTAGCACAGAAGACCTTGGCCTTCACTAATTTATCTTCGGCCCAAGCCCGGACCGAAGATTGCTTTGCTGCCCAAGCTCGAAGGTATCCATTAAACCCCAAGAGCTGCAAAAAAGGAGGAACTTAGTGTAATTTACACAAGGAAAAGCCAAAACACTTAGGCAAAAAAGTGGAAGGAAAAATGAAGGAGCCTGAAGAATTACCTGAGCAGCATGCTCGGAAACTTTAGCGGCAAGGGAATCCTTGGAGCCACACTCCTCGGCAACTGCCATGAAGGAAGCCTGAGTGAGTACGCCCTTCGCCATCTTGGGAGCCATTTCCCGGCAATCCTCGGAGAACAAATTCATGTCCTCCGTGAAAGACCAGAACGTCTCCCTTGGAACTTTGTCTTTTGGGAAGTGGGAATCCCGAAGAGCCCGCCTTCGGGCATGCTCAACCATCCAAGCTGAGGGCGCCAAATCCTCTAGAAAATAGAAAACATGCATCTCATCAGGTAAAACTCCTTGACTGAGAAAGGCATGAGATTGCAAAAACTGAAAAGGGGATAAGAGACAAACCTGGCGCAACCTCAGCAACGTCATCGTCGGAGTCCCGAACCTCTTCCACGTCAGCAGGGACATGTTTGCCTTTGTCCCTTTGGCATTTTTCCAACTCCTCGGCAGAGGGACTCCCTACCAAAGAGCCCAAAAGATTCACTGACGTGGCGGGACTCAAAGAAGCAGTAACAGCGACCACCCCGGCAGGAATCTCTTCGGGAGTTTCAGGTTCGGCGAGAGTTGCAACCTTGGTGGAAGTTGCAACCCTAGTAGAAGTTGCAATGACACCACCAACCTCTGTGGAAGTTGCAATGACACCGCTGACCTCTGCCACATCCTCTGAGGGTGGAAGAAGGGTGTCCTTCTTTGCATTCTTGGCCGAAGACGGTCCGCTCCTAGTAGTCTTGTGCCTCTTGGAGACGGCTTTCTACATTTGCTCTCCCTTCTTGGCCTGACTGAGGAAGAGAGACTTACAGTAGGCAGCAAACTCACCGCCCATCTCTGAAAAAGAGGGAAAACATCAGTGTGAGTCCAGACAGGCACTTATGCTGAAAAACTTTGAAAGGAACTTACTTTCAAAGAAGGCTTCATAAGTGAGCTCGCTCCGGAGGAGGTTCACTAGCCAAGAGTCCTTCCCCTCGGTAGCAGGAGCTGGCATGCCAAGATTCGTCTTGTGCTGCTTAACCACCCTCAACTCCCAAAGAACATCCTCGGTCATAGGTTTCCACATGATGGGGAAGGAGTAGAGAGAGCGTGGAGGGACCTCGGCATCCCAGTCGGCGATAGCACGGATACGTCTGTCGAAGTCCTCAAACCTCGCCACCAACTCGGGAGTTAGCAACTTCTTGGGATCCATGACATCCATCTCCAGCTTTCCCCGAGCCCACTTTGTCGGAACATATGACCAGGCCTCCGCCACCTTTAGGAAGAAGAACTTTCTTTGCCACCCTGGCCAGCTATCTTTGGTAGCGAAGGTGAACATGAATTTTTTGCTCCCAGATCCCTGAGGTAGCATAAAATAAAAGCCACCCTTCAGGACCGGATAAAGCTTGTAATACTGTATGAACAGGACAAAATGGGGTTCTACCCCGAAGAACCCGCACATGCAGAGAAAGGTGTTGAAATAGCAGTACGAGTTAGGAGGAAGCTGATTTACTGCTATGCCATGAAATTGGCAAAAATCGCAAATCATCCTTGCTGGAGGATACCGAAGTCTGGCTTTCAGTTGGGCTCGAAAAACGGTAACCTCGTTATCCCGATTCATAAAGCTGAAGTGACCGAGGTGGGGTAACCTCGTGGTGGTGTAGGAGGGAAGAAAAAATTTGGCTGTCCACTTCTCTAATTTCTCAGAAGTGGAGCAACAAGGGTGGGTCATAAGAGATTGCCAGCTCTCGGGAACAGCCGAAGACATGGTTGACCAAAAAAGAGACTTCAGAAAAGAAGAAAAATGACTTCGGGAAGCTAAAAGAAAAGCACAAACCGAAGGAACAACCTAACAAAGGCCTTGCCGAAATCAGGATTCCTAAACGCTATCGTGCAAGATGCCGGAAATCGCTCCGCCGTTAATAC
Organism: Aquilaria sinensis; assembly: GCA_005392925.1. Classification (NCBI taxonomy): domain Eukaryota; kingdom Viridiplantae; phylum Streptophyta; class Magnoliopsida; order Malvales; family Thymelaeaceae; genus Aquilaria; species Aquilaria sinensis. The sequence goes on from SMDT01000418.1 coordinate 92,751, forward strand.
CGCCACAAAAAAGGCACGGAAGCAGATGAGAGCAAAATGAGATGCAAAGGAAAACAAATGAAGAGTATGACAGGATGAGGCTTATATAGATCGAGGAAGGGTAGCCAAAAAGGGTGTCATAATTGCTGCGCGAAGGTGAAACGTCGCCATAATTGCCTCTCGCGCTTGAAAAGGCGTGCCCATCCCAACCAGCACCTGCCACGCGTCACCCATCACGAGAAACTAGGGCACATTTTCTGACATCTTGAAAACTCGGGCACGCCGCTCCAGACTACCGCTCCTAGTTTCAAGACGTGATGGTCCAAAGGGCAGGAAAACTAAAAAGGTTGGGTATCTCGAAAACACCAAAGGGCAGACAGGTGACACTTGTCCGAACAAGCCATATCCCCTAGGTGGCGAAGTGCCTCCCCTACGAACGTCACACTCCGAGTCCTGAAAAGCACCCACAAAACGACCACTAGCCGAAGTCTCCACTCTGGCTTCCCAGGGGGGAGGGGGGTACATGTGATAGTCAAAGTGCTATCGCCCTGAACACCTAAGGACCCCGGAAAGGAGGGAGCCAAATGCCTGAGGCATGCGACCTCGGCACCTCGCCAATACCAACCTCGGGAAACTACCGTATTGCCTCCATCGGGAGGGCAACCGAGTTACCTTCGGGGAGAAGTGCCAGCCACCTTCCATAGGTGAAAGCCCCCGAAAGGGCTAACTTTAGAGCCAGGGAATACCCCAAGGAACCACTACGACTCTAGGAAAAGGTCCATCACTCTGAAGTGAGACATCAACGAAAGGGACCTCGGAGGTACGGCAGGAGCCATCAATGAGCCTCTAACGTTACACCCGTACACCCAACATGCCGCCCTCGCAGACGCTCTGACGCGCCACTACAGCCTACGTCCTGTCATGTAGGGCTATGATTATCGCAGTTCGTGGCCCGTGGAGCCTGCAAGTGGCTAGGGGTCCCCCACGCCCAGAAGTACGGATGGTATCCGTCCATACACGTGCTGTAATCTGAAGGGCTCACCCCCTCCTATATATACCAGGGGAATGGTCACAAGCAGGGGGATCTCTCTCCTCTCTCCGCTTTGAATCCTCTCCTTCCAGCCCTTAAGAGAAAACATGGCCAGGCAAGACTCTCTTGTACTTGCTGTTCTCTATCCAACCCTCCCAAAGCATTGACTTGGGAGTCGGAGGCTCCTCCCCGAAAAAAGACTCCGGAGACCTCCTAACCCTATTTTCTGAGTGTTTCAGGCATGTCCTCCTGAGGAATCCCGTTTCGGGCACTCTCCTGTACCGGAAGCCCTACTCAGCTTCGCCGCACCACCTGACAATCATGCTGCCGGCCATCATCTGAACTCGCCTGCACCTCCGGAAGCACCCGCTGCATTCACCACGATACATAGTGGAGATGCCGATGGGCATCACAAAGGTTGGGTACTCAATTGTACAAATTTCCAAAAATGGCTTATGGAGGGACATGGATGGTATTATTAATAAAGGGCAAGGAAGGAATTAAAGATATTGTTGGGGACTAAAGTGGTAAAAAAGGCCAAGTTTGCCATTTATGGCATAATTCCAACTAAGGACCCAAAGGTCCACCTTTTTGTCTACAACTTATAATGACCTTTGACAAGGTTAAAGGTAGTCAAAAAAATCATTTTCCCACCCTAAATGGCTGGATATAACATGTCCAAGTGTGGGAAAAAGTTGCAAAACTTTGTATATATGCCACCAAGGTCAAAATAAAGAAAAAATGAAGAAAAAAAATTTCATTTCCTTGCCATTTTCCCTCATTTTCAACCTCCACCAGCCTTAAACCTTATTCTTGAACTCCTCCATAGCCCTCCATAGCCACCAGACCCTAAGAAATCAAGAAAAAGCAAGAAAAAGCAAAGAAGACATTAAAGAGTGCAAGAAAGCCTAGTTTCGGTTCTATTAGGGTTTTCAGATTTCATAGCAATTTTTTTAAGTTTCCTAGATTTTTTACTGTATTTCCAAACATCCATGAAGCTAAAACCATGCTTGGAAGAGATAAAAAAGCTCAAGGAACCAAGTATGGGTTAAGGGAAAAGAAGCGTGGTAAGGTTTTACCCTTAATGTTACCATGCTAAAGATCACAACAATAAAGAAGGGTTTCTAGAGCCCAAGTTGGTATTAACGAAGAACTAAAAGCCTCCTAAGACCAAGGAAAAGCTTGAGGAAGGCTTCCATAGTGATACTATTATGATAGCTTATTGTTTTACTGAATGATTATGGACTAACCCTAATGCGTTATTGCTATTTCATTACATATGGTTGTTGGTGTGTTTATTTCGTGCATATGGTTGTCATATTTTTGTATATGTGCTATTTTTGTGTCTTTCAACTTCAACTGGCACATTGCTATGGAAGACAAATTGAAAGCCTTTACTAAGTTCTTTATAAGGAGCTTACTCCCCTTTCTGTCCACATTTGCTGATCCTAAAATAAAGCAATCAAACTAGTACTTTTAGTATGACTTTTCTAGTGAAATTTTAGGCAAATGAACTTCAACATGTCTAGTATTAAAATTGACTGTTTCATGATTTTAAGAGCACATTTCCTAATTTTAATATCAATACTTTCTACCTTACGCAGTAGCTACCTTTTGATGTTTTTGGAGTGCATTAGTGTATAATTTCTAACTAATATATGGTATATGTATGATGCATCTATGCATGTAAATACACTATGGAAGTTGTATGGATGATATATGAAGGAATGAAGTGATCTTTGAGCTTGTATGTTCAATTCTGTACATTTTGCAACTCAAACACTGTTTTAAAAGGAACTTATGTTCAACGCACATGAAATGGCTCTAAATTTATGGGAATGACTTTCTCAAGTTTTTAAGACATATATGAACCTACCCAAGATGGTTTTGCATTTAAAAGTGAAGTAGGTAATTTATTTACAAATTTTCTATGGGCATTATGGGAAATTGCTGCTAAATTTTGACACCTTATAGTCTAAAAGCCATAACTTGCTATATAACTTGAATTTATCTATGAAATTTGGGCATTACTTATAACTCTTCAAGATGAAGAATTTGAATTTGAAATCATTAGATTTAGTACCCTGTAGCCAAATTTATGGCCTGTCAACGTTGGTGGATTTTGCTGTGTACTGTTCATATGGTCAATTTTACCTGATTGAGTATAAAATCCATAACTACAATCTTAGACATATTTAATGTCTGAAACCAATTTCCTTCTGATTTTTTAAGTGTATTAAAGGGTTTAACACCTTTAGGGCTTTGGAGGACATAGGTAGAATTTGAGTTGGACACGGTGTGAAAATTTGGACATGTGATATGGGCACCTAGTGCACCAAGTGTCCAAGCAACTGCGCAAGTGAATGGAATTTTGCATGAATGCTTTATTGACATGAGATGAGGTTTTGATCATTGTCTACGCTACTAGTTAAAATTGTATGTGAATATTTGTACGATGGTTAGACCAATATAAACATCTTTGCATAAAGACCAAGATGGCCACTTGGATAAATATAGTGTACATGTTATGATGGCCTATAGAACATGCATTGCCCTGGGACTGACACACTAAATATGGTCACTATATTTAAGCACCCAAAGTGGTAACATAGGAAGGACAAGTTCAACAGTTACATTAACATGGCTAAGGCAGGGAATAGATTCCTCTTTCAACCCTTGGTGTCCAAACTCTGCAATCACCCTCAGATTCGGCATCCCAATTGGTCTTAAATTCATTCCTTTATATCAATGAATTTTTGTTTTCCTATTTTGTAGCTAGGGTAGGATTCTTCCTTTAATCCCACATTTTTTCTAACCCCTTACCCTCACTGAGGCCAACTCTAGCTTCTTCAATCATTGACCCAAGTACTTCAAGCGTAACCTGGAGTTCCCCTTCATAACCACCTCCAAGAATTTGGAAAGTTTAGAATGAGACACTTTTCTTCATCCTTTTTGACTTGAGACTTTTATAGCAAATGGACAGATAATGCTCTACATGAGAGAATTGCTCCCTTATCCAAATGTTCATTCCTAAGCCTTTGAAACCACCAAGAAGATCGTCACATGTTTTCTTACACTTTTTTAGGACTACAAGAGATAAAGGTTGATCCACGTTCTTTAGAAATACCTAGATGAGGTCACCCTGAATGTAAGTAAGGCAATTATCCAAGTCAAGGAAAGCCTAACCTTGATATCTAATTCCTAGGGATGTAGGGTAAGCTGATTAATGCCACGAAGGGGGGTATGATTTCACATTGTGTGTCTTCTAATAACTCCTATCTTACCACTATTGTACTCATACTTGTTTATGCTCATAGATTTGGAAAAAAAATAATCCATGGAAGCATTCCAAATAAGCTAAACTATAAAGGCTCTCCAAGTCCTTCCCCTAGTTTGGATGCCAAGGAAAGTAAATCCTAAGTTATTTGCCTCAAATAATTTTTCTTATGCAAGAAAAGCCAGCTAAGTAAGGTCAAGTTAAGTTCCAAAGTATAATTGGCACCTAAATGGCAAAATCGGTAAAATGGTAATTTTTGCCCAAGTCAATGGCATGACCATAATTTTAGTGAAATTAAGTTCATGCAATTGTTTTTAGATAAATAATTAAATAAGTTAATACTATAAGTGTTTCTAGCCATTTGAACCAAAAGTGAAAGTTAATGGTGAAAAATGCTCTGAGTGAGAAATTGAGCTATTATGTCTTATAATGGCTTAAATGACTAAAAGGCAAACTCTGTGGGTAAGAAAAGCCTTTCTATAGGACCAAGGAGTGATGGTGTAGGAAGCATTTAAGAGGCCTAAGTGAATCAAAGCTAAGTTTAAGGGCCAAAGTGACAAGTAGAGAAGAAATAGGCTAAGTAGGAGTAATTGGTTATATAATTGAAGGAGATGGAACAGTTCATCATCTCCTCCATCCACAATTTTTGTAGCTCTCCACCTTCAAAGCTCTTAATCTACCCAAAATTCCATGAAAATTGAAGGTTTCAAAGCCATCCCAACAAGACTTTAGTTCATCTTTGGTGTATTTGGTACATTTGAAGCTATTCTTGCAAGTTTTTTGGTCAAACCCTATGGTAAGCATCTATGATCCTTGTGGGTTAGTTCTAAGCTTTTTAAATCAATGAAAATGGTCTTAATTTTGTGCCCTTGGTGTCCAATTTGGCTGAATTCATACTTGGAACACAAAGGAACTCCATTGACCTCATGTGTGTTTGTTGCTTGCTTCTTGCTTTAAGGATGATTTAAGGTAAGAGATTGAAGTTAATTTATCTCAAATAATGAATAGAAATGTATTATTACATGTTGGAATAAAGAAAAAACAAGACCCATGTGAGTTGGCTTTGGGGATTTAAAGATTGAGCAAGTTTAGTACAAGATAGCATGTGGTCGCGCAATGCTAAAAAGCCATTGGCGACTAGTCACCGATGTTCACTATGTGTCACCGGCTGTGCTCTAGAAAACCTATAATTTGTTGCCTCTAGTGACTCGTCACCAACGACATTGGCAAGGACCAAGCCCCTCAAACTTGGGGCACCCTAAGAATATCTCAATCTCTCAATTATCATCCCTAGGCCATTCTAAGATGTTTTGTAGCTTCAATTGGGTCTAGAACTCATTCATGAGCTGGGAATTACACATTATTTCTTTGGTAGTTAAGTGGTTTGGTGAAGGTAGGGCAAGGAATGGTGGCTAAGGGGGTTAAAGTGCTCAAGTTGTTAAGGGAGCACTAAGGAGATTAAGGTAGGTTTCAGATTCTTTGTTGGCCCAAGCGGGAGGTCTTACACCTTCAGGAAATGAAAAGGAAATCTAAGAGGATCCCAACCAAACCTTGTTGTTTGGTAAGTGAGCCACTAATGAGCCCTAAGCTAAGCTCCAAGAGCTTGGCAACTCGGACCACATAAGGTAGCTACCTTGCACATTAAGTTAAGGGGAAGAGACAAGTAAGAGGAGAGTAAATGATGACTTACTCTAAGTAGTCCATCAGAGGTGGGTTGAGTAAGTGATGACTTATTCTAAGGTGCTCGTAAAAGGACTTCATGAAGTTGGTTAAGTGCTAGCATATGATACAAGGCCCAGTATCCAAGTACCCCATCTGTAAGAGCTCATGGCAAGTCTAGCACCTATGGGTGTGATAGCCAAAGTGCTATCGCCCTTTAAACCTGTGAACTTTGGCCAGATACCACATTCGGGAAATTGAGCGCCACTCGTAAGGAGTGCCAGTACCAACCTGGGAAAGAGAGAGAGTCTGACACCTTCGGCATACGACCTCGGTGGCCCACCAGCCACCCTGGGAATGACAGTACTGACCTCGGGAAAATAGTGCGTCACCTCCCTCGGAAAGGCGGCCAAACCACCTTCGGGGGAGAAGGATCAGCCACCTTCGGCAGGAGAAAATCCCCCCGAAGGAAGAGCTTCAGTGCTAAGGAAACCCCCGAACCACTAAGATGACTCCGGGAGAAGGGTCCTTATTCCTAAGGGTGACCTCAACCGAAGGGACCTCAGGAGTACGGCAGAAGCAATTAAGGAGTCTCTGACATGTCACCCGCACATGCTACACACCGGCCTCATATGCGCTCTGACACGCCGATGCCGCCTACGTCTTGTCATGTAGGGCTATTCCTGCCCTAGCCCATGGCCCGAAGAGCCTACAAGCGGCTAAAGGCCCCCACGCCCTAAAGTACAGATTACATCTGACCAAACACGTGCCGCAATCTGAACGGGCCACACCCTCCTTTATATACTAAGGAAATGACCTCAACAGGGGGTCGCTCCTCCCCTGAAAAAATGTAACAGGCAAGAATCCTTGGCCCCTAGTACTTTCTCTCCACCTCCAAAACACTAACTTGGGCGTCAGAGGCTCCTCCTCGGAAAAAGACACCGGTGGCCTCCTAACCCCTGTTTTCTGAGTGTTTCAGGTAGATTCTCCGGGGAAATATCCACTTCAGGCATTCTCCCTGACTGGAAGTCCCTCCCGGTCTTACCATGTCACACAATGAAGATGTTGCAGGGCATCATATGGCGCCATCTGTGGGAACTTACCCCCAGGTTGCCGTCGTTGAAACTCGGCATTCCAAGGACAAGGGACTTCCGAAGTCCTCGTCCGCGCTAGAAGTTCAACCGGCAACCGAACAAACTGCAACCGGGACTTCCTTGCCTGAGGATGAACGTATTTTGACTATTACTATGGGCTTCCTGCATGAGTTCCAACGCTCCGTTGTGGTTGAAATGATGTAGCAGTTAAAGCGAAGATGGCCACAGCCAACTCCGGGTCGAAGGCCCTCTTCACCAGTACCTCATCGGGAGAAAAGTCCCAGGTCAACTCACCGGAGTTCGGGAAGTGGGGATCAACGTGATGAGTCCTTGATGGAAAATATACCCCTCAGGGCGCGACCTACGGGAGAAACGGGGCCAAAATGACCTAGAACTTCCCGCCTAATGAGTTCTTCACCTGAAGAAAAATCGCCACCTCATCGGCGCCGAAGTCACTCCCCAAAAAGAGACGTCAGTCTCCGTTCCTAGAGGCCTATAGACAGTAGGAAGAAGAGCCCAGTGCCATACTCCTCGTGGAAAGAATTTTAAAGATGCTAGAAAGAGTGGAGAGGCAGGTAGCTTGAAAGCCCATCTGGGCTAGGTTATCAGAAACCTTCGATGGAGATGAATCACCATTCACCCGAGCAGTGATCGGAGCACCCATGCTGAGTGACTTTCGGGTACCTCGGTTGGAGACCTACGATGGCCGGACTGACCCCCAGTCTTATTTGACCAAATACAAGCGCAGCATGGTATTGCACGGTGCTGATGACACCACCTTGTGCAAATGTTTTGAGGTCACCCTCACTGGACCAGCAATGGCTTGGTAGAACTCATTGGAGCTCCAAGAGTTGTCTACTGCCTTCACGCAGCAATTCATCGGAAGCTGGCCAATGGCGAAGATGCCAGTCCAAATGTTTGACATAGTGCAGAAAAATGGAGAAACCATTCGCGACTATGTCGAAAGGTTCAACCGGGAAGCCTTAAGTGTTCCAGACTTCACGCCAGAAATACGTATCCTGGCCATGACACGAGGACTTCGGAGGGACTCCCAGCTGTTCTATGAATTCTCCAAGGATCCCCCCGACACACTCGGTGAATTTTACCGAAGGGCTGAATAGCACATGACTGCTGAAGAACTGAGAATGGGAGGCCCAAAATTTGATCACATTCGCACCGAGGGGCCGAGCCAGCAAACTCACTACCCAACCGAATCAAGGGGACAACCTCGGAAGCTAAAGGGAAGGAAACCATTGGCTTTCACTCCCCTGAACACCATAAGGATGAACATCCTTATGGCGATGGAAAGTCAAGGAACTCAGATCCAACGGCCGAAGGCCATGACCTCGGACAACAAAAAGAACATGAAAAAGTTCTGCCAATTCCATCGGGACCACGGGCACGATACCGAGGACTGCTTCCAACTGAGGAAATACATAGAATCCCTAATAAAGCAAGGTCAACTCCGACGTTACCTAAGGATGCCCTCCCCGAAGGGAAGAAGAAAAGAGGAGGGGAAAGGAGATGACGAGGAGTATGACTCCAACAGACGCCGGAACCGAAGTCCAAAAAGGCGTCTGCCACCCCTGGCAGGAGTGGTACAGATGATCGCAACAGGGCTGCCGTCGGCAGAAAGGAAAAGAAAAGCTAGGGAGATTTCGGTGATGGAGTATGGGAAACCATAAAAAAAACTTGCTCAGAAAGATGGGTCCACCACCATATTTCTTCATGATGATCCATTGCTGGTTATGGCAAGGATAGGAAGCTGGGGCATCAAGAGAGTACTGATTGATGATGGCTTAAATGCGGACATCTTATTCTCACACCTTCTACCAAGTTTGGGTATATCAAGGAGCGACCTCAAGTCCGTGACTTCTCCTACTTTTGGAGTGGGATCGTCCGAACCCCCCGTCCTCGGCTGGATTGATCTTCCTCTAATGCTAAGGGGAACTTCAATAGGCAACAAAGACGAGCTGTTTGCCTCTGTGATGACAAGGTTCATCGTCATAGATGTCCCTTTGTCATATAACGCCATTCTTGGGAGGCAAACGCAAGGGAACCTCTACGTTCGCCGGGATGTAAAGTACCTAACTGTCACCTTCGCCACCAAGGATGGAGATGCTAAGATCTTCATCAGCCAGGGGGAGGTGACGGAGGTATTTTTCAAGGCGAGGAAAACCCCGGTGACAAAATGAGTGCAGACTATGGAAACGAAGGTTGTACTTGTAGAAGGGTCAAAAGGAGAAGGAACAGAAGATTTTAAGAAAATAGAAATGGAAGACATATAGCTTGTCCCAGGCCGGAATACCCGAGTAGGGAAAAAATTGGCCGAAGGTGACAAGGAAAAACTTGTATCTTTCCTACTAATGAATAAAGATCTGTTTGCCTACTCGCCAAAAGACATGCCTAGGGTAGACCCTCGCATAATACAGCATAGCCTTAAAGTGAGCCCAGAGGCAAAGCTTGTCCTCCAAAAAACGCGAAGCCTCTCGGCGCACAAGAACAGCTTCGTCAAAACCGAAGTCCAGCACTTGATAGATGCAGGCGTAATCAGGGAGGTCAAATACCCCGAATGGCTAAGTAATGTGGTTATTGCCACAAAAGAAGGGAGCGGCAAGCTCCAAATGTGCATCGACTTCCGAAACGTGAATGATGTTTGCCTTAAGGATTCGTATCCTTTCCCACCAATAGATCAGTTGGTAGACTCGACCGTTGAATATGGACTCTTAAGCTTCCTTGACGCTTTCAGTGGGTATCACCAAATCAGGATGGACCCTGAAGATAAGGAAAAAACCGCCTTCATCACCGAAGTTGGCACATATTGCTACGTCAGAATGCCCTTTGGGCTTAAAAATGCAGGAGTCACCTACCAAAGGCTAATGAACAAGGTCTTCAACGATCAAATAGGGAGGAACATGGAATTCTATATTGATGACATGATAGTCAAGAGCAAATTGCCTGGCAGTCATATTGCATATTTGGAGGAAACTTTCCACCAACTTAGAGCATTTGGAATTCGTCTCAGTCCTGAAAAATGCGTCTTCAGCGTAAGTTCAGGCAAGTTCCTTGGGTTTATGGTATCGGAAAGAGGTATCGATGCCAACCCAAAAAAACTCAAAGCGCTACTTGAATTCCGAACTCCTGTTACAACAAAGGATGTGCAAAGGCTCACTCGGTGAATAACGTCCCTTAGCAAATTCATTTCCAAGTATGGGGATCGCTACCGAGCATTCTTTAAGGTCCTCACCAAGGCAGCAAAAAATGGTGGTGACCTCGGAAACGATGACCATCCTTGGAATGAGGATTGCCAAAAGGCCTGGGAAGAGCTCAAAGTTTATCTAGCTCATCTACCCACTCTTTGGCAATCACGAGAGGGAGAACCCCTTGTACTATACCTCGCCGTTATGGAAAAAGCACTGAGTTCGGTTCTTGTGAAGGAAGAGGGGACGGAGCAATGGCCAATATACTACGTGAGCAAGTCCCTGCATGGCACCGAAGTCAGGTATCCCCTACTACAAAAAGCTATCTATGCCCTGGTGCTAGCAAGCAAGAGATTGCATCCGTACTTTGAAGCTCACCCCATTATTATCCAAAGTAACCTACCTCTTCGGGATGTCATGAAGAGAGTAGACCATTCGGGAAGGCTTTCCAAGTGGTGCATAAAGCTCGGCGAGTATGATATTACTTATGAGCCAAGGAAAGCAATAAAAGCCCAAGCTCTAGCGAACTTCATCGCTGAAGTACCCGTTACCGTAGGTGATCAATCGGACCTCGGCAAAAGTGAGCCAGAATGGACTCTGTTTGTAGATAGGGCCTCCGACTCCGAACACCAGGGAGTTGGGGTAATTATTCGCGGTCCCGAAGGTTTGGAAGTCATGAAATCCATCAAATTTGGGTTTAACGTCACCAACAATGTGGCAGAATATGAAGCTCTCATAGCAGGGTTACGCCTGGCTAGAAAGATTGGTGTAAGAAACCTAAAAGCCCACAGCGATTCCCAGCTAGTGGTACGGCAGATGGCAGGTGACTACAGCGCGAAGGATCCGACTTTGGCAAAATATCACGAGTTCGTATCAAAGCTCATCCAGCAGTTCGACGCAGTACATATTGAAAATGTACCTCACCGAGACAATACCGAAGCGGACAGCTTGGCCAAATAAAAAAGGTTCACCAAAGTGTTGAGACACCCAAGCATAGCAACAATGAGCATAGTAACCTAAAAAAAAGGGTGGAAAGATCCTATAAAGAGGTATCTTGTAACCGAAGAGCTTCCCGATAACCCTCACGAAGCGGCAAAAGTGTGAAGATGTTCTAGACGATATTTCCTAATTGGGAAAGAATTATACCGGCAAGGGTATGCAAGTCCGCTACAAAGGTGTGTCAGCAAAGAGGACGCTAGGATGGTTCTCGAAGAAGTCCATGAAGGGGCTTGTGGTTCCCACATCGGAATTGACGCCTTGGCAGGAGTAATACTCCGCCAAGGGTACTTCTAGCCCACCCTGAGAAAGGATGCAATGCAGTTTGTCCAAAAATGTGACAATTGCCAAAGACACGCCAACATCCAAAGGCTGCCCTCGGAATTAATAACCTCGGTAGACTACCCCTATCCCTTTGCAGTTTGGGGCATAGACCTCATTAGACCATTCCCGACAGCACCTAGAGGAGTGAAGTTCTATGTAGTGGCAGTGGATTACTTCCCTAAATGGGTCGAAACAGAACCCCTAGTAACCATTTCAGCAAAGGATATACAAAAATTCGTCTGAAAGAACATTATTTGTAGGTTTGGCATACCAAGGGTAATAGTGGCCGATAATGGTTCCCAATTTACAGACAAGGGATTCCAAGAATTCATCACCAACCTCGGAATAAAAATGCACTTCACCACGGTAGCTCATCCCAGAGCAACAGACGAGTAGAGGTATCCAACAGAACCATAAAAGAGGGTCTGAAAAAGAGGTTGGGGGAATCAAAGGGAAAGTGGCCAGGAGAACTTCCTAGTGTGCTATGGAGTTATCAGACGACACCCTGAAGGGGGACGGGTGAGACACCTTTTTCACTCGTCTTCAGCACAGAGGCCATCATCCCTATCGAGGTAGTATAGCCATCAGTCAAAATACAAGTGTTCGACGAAGGGGGGAACGACCTCGGACTGAGAACTAAGCTCAACCTGATTGACGAACACAGAGAGGTGGCTGAACTCAGAAGGAAGGCCTTTTAGCAAAGAGTGGTCGCAGCTGCGAACTTGCGCGTTAGGCCAAAAGGCATAAGGAAAGGAGTCCTCGTTCTCCGAAAGGCCGAATTCGAACCCCGTAGGCCGTCCCATGGGGTACTTCGGGCGAGCTGGGAAGGGCCCTACTTGGTCCTTGACGAAGTCCGAAATGGAGTCTATAAGCTTGGCGACGCCGAAGGTGGAGAATTGAAAAATACATGGCACTCGGACGCCTTGAAGAAATTCTATACTTAGAATTTTGGTAAGAAATTGTACAAGTTAGAAAAAGTTTCTAAGTACAGAAATTTTCTTCCACCAAAGAATTCTCGCTGAACAAGGTTTAAGCAATAAGCTTGCAAAAAGTTACTTGTTCCCTCTGAAGTTGATTGGGTCATTTTCCCAAAAAGTAAGTCCGTCACAAGTAGGCCCAAAAGTAGGCCAAAATTTTGCTTAAGGGAATTCGTCAAAAGTGAACATTTTTCCGAAGACGGCTAACAAAGCAAGCAAAATGTATTTTCTAAACTCCCTTGACCAAAAGTGGTCGGGATAACTAGGAAATAAAAGTTACTGCTCAAAGACTTAACCAAACTCTGAAGGAAGGAAACTTATTACAAGGAGAAGGTTACAAGAAGAAAAATTACAAAGAAAAAGAAAAGAAGGCAAAGGCCCTAGAACATTTAAGGAATCTTGGTGTCATGGGAGGCTCCAGCTCCTATATCTTTAGCCACCGCCTTCGGTGCCGGAGGAGGGGCAAATGGCAAGTTGAGAAACTCAATTTTTGACCAAGTCCACCGAGGTCCCTCGGGAATGTCCAGGGCAGCCAAAAAGGAAAGGTCAAGATCTGGGTATTTCTTCAGAACTTGATGACGAGCCAGACAGAAGCCATCCTGAAAGGCAACCTTGGTTGTCTGGACGGCCTTGTCTTTCTCGAGCGATAAGTCTTCTACTTCGTTCTGAAGATCAGCGACCTCCTTCTTCAGTGCGTTCACCTTATTCTTCTTTGGCCCCTTCTTCAGGAGTCAACCTCGGCTTAAAGCTCGGCGTTATCAGCGAGCGCCTTCGCCAGGAGAGCAAAGTCTTCCTCTTTTCCCTTTTGATAGGCCTCGTTGGCTGAAGTTAGACTCACTACCTTCGCGCCGAGGTCGAACATCTTCTAGGAAAAATCCTTCAAGAGCTCTTCTTGGCCCTTCAAGAATTCCTCCCAAAGATTGGAAACCTCCTACTTGGCTATCTGGCTCAACTCTGCATTTTTGACAATAGAGTTGGCGCAGAAAACCTTGGCCTTCTCCAAACAATCTTCGGTCCAAGCTCGAACCGAAGATTGCTTTGCTGCCCAAGCCCGAAGGTATCCACTGTACCCCAGGAGCTGCAAAAAAAGGAGAAGATACTTAGTCAAATCTGCACAAGGAAAGCCAAATACTTAGAAAAATAGGGCGAAAAATGAAAAGGGCCTGAAGAAGTACCTGGGCAGCGTGCTCAAAAATTTTTGAGGCGAAGGTATCATCATTGGCGCACTCTTTGGCAACCACTTTGAAGGAAGCCTGGGTGAATACGCCCCTCACCATTTAGGGAGCCATTTGCTGGCAGTCCTCGAAGAACAATTTCAAGTCTTCCGTGAAAGACGAGAAAGGCTCCCTCAGAACCTTGTCATTCGGGATTGATAGCCGAAGGATCATCTCCTCTCCCAGTGCGTACTTCCTGCCGAAAGTATGATCAGGAAGCCTGGCGTCACCCGAAAGAGACAATATCACTGACCTCGGAAGGAACGGAGCCAAGCACCCCGAACTTGGAACTTCGGCAAGAACGCCAGGGATCGCAAAGATGGTGCCGGCTCCCTTAGGGGACCGAACGGATCGCCTTCGAATATAGAGAATTAGCTATCGCAAACAGAAGGGAATCTCCCCGAAGGTGGAACCTCCGAACAAGGGACCCCCCAAAATCACAAGCATAACTCCCGAAGAAGGGCGACCGTGTCAAAGAACGACCTCGCCCAGAGGACCTCGGGAGTACGGCATGAGCATTTAAGGAGCCTTTGACATGCCACCCACAGACGCTACATGTCACCTCAAACGGCGATTTGACACGCTGACGCCGTCCAGGTCTTGTCACAACCTGTCTCGGTTCAAGACTCAAGGAGCCTGTCACCAGCTACTCGCCCCCTACGCCCAGAAACTCAGAGAACATCTGACCGAACATGTGTCGTCATCTAAATGGGCTAGGCTTCTCTATAAATACCAGGGAACAGACCCTGGCAAACGGTTCGACTCCTTCTCCTTGAGAAAATACAGGCAAGCCCACTAAAAACTCTAGTGCTTCCCCCTTACCTTCTCAGGAAACTGACTTGGGCGTCGGAGGCTCCTCCCCGGAAAAGCACCCCGGGGACCTCCTAACCCTCTTCTCTGAGCTTTTCAGGCACATTCCCCTGGGAAACCTCAACTCCAGACGCTCTCCTTCACAGGAAGTCCTCCCGGAAGTCACCATGCCTTCCAGTGAAGATGTCTCAGGGCATCATTTGGCGCCGTCTGTGGGAACCCATCCTCGGGTCGCCGTCGTTGAGACTCGGCGTTCTAAGGACAAGGGACTCCCGAGGTCCCCGTCCGCGCCTGAAGTCCAACCGGCCACTAAGCAAGCCCTCCCAGGGACTTCCACGCCTGAGGAAGAGCGTCCTCTGGTCATAACCATGAGCTTTCTGTGCGACTTTCAACATTCTGTTGTGGCTGAAATGACACAACAGATAGACCGAAGGTGGCCGCAACAAGCTCAAGCCCAAAGACCTCCTTCGCTAGCACACCCTCGGGAAAAAAGTCCCAAACCAACCCATTGTAGTTCAGGATGCGGAGACCCACGAGAGGAGTCTTCAATGGAAAACATGCCCCTCGGGGCACGGCTCGTGGGACAAGCAGGGTCAAGATGACCCAAAATCACACACAGGAGGAGCCAGTCACCTGAGGCGAGGTCCCCATCCCCTCAGCGCCGAACTCACTCTCCGAAGAGGCATCAGCAATCTCCCCTCCCAGAAGAAGAACCTAGTGCCACGATCCTTATGGAGAAGATATTGGCGAGGTTGGACAGAGTGGAGAAACAGGTGGCCCGCAAACCCGTCTGGGCTAGGCTGTCTGGAACCTTTTGTGGGGATGAGTCCCCATTCACCCAAAATATAGTTGAGGCAGCCATGCCAGGTGACTTCAGAGTACCTCGGCTGGAAACTTATGATGGCCGTACTGATCCACAGGCCCATCTGACCAAGTACAGACGCAGCATGATGATGCACGGTGCCGACGACGCTACCTTGTGCAAATGTTTCGAGGTCACTCTCACTGGGCCAGCAACAGCCTGGTATAATTCATTGGCCCCAGGAACCATCACGGAGTTCCAGGAGTTATCCACAGCCTTCACGCAGCAGTTTATCGGAAGTCGGCCAACGGTGAAGATACCGGTTCAGATGTTCGACATAGCACAAAGAATTGGAGAGACCATCCGCGACTATGTCGAGAGATTTAACAGAGAGGCCTTGAGTGTCCCAGACTTTCGGCCCGAAGTACGCATCCTCGCGATGACACGGGGCCTTCGGAGGGACTCACAGCTGTTTTACGAATTCTCCAAGGACCCCCCGGACACGCTGGGCGAATTTTACCGAAGGGCCGAACAGCACATGACAGCCGAAGAACTGAGAATGGGCGGACCGAAGTCCGATCACACCCGGGCCGAAGGGTCCAACCAGCAAACCCGGTATCCCACCGAACAGGCAGGCCGACCATGGAGAACGAGAGGAAGGAAACTCCCCATTTTCACACCCCTGAACACCACAAGGACCAACATCCTCATGACAATGGAAAGGCAGGGAACTCAGGTTCAGCGGCCACGGGCCATGACCGCCGACAACAGAAAGAATATGAAGAAGTTCTGCCAGTTTCATCGCGACCACGGCCACGACACCGAAGACTGCTTCCAATTGAAAAAGTATATAGAGTCGCTGATAAAACAGGGCCAACTTCGGCGTTATCTGCGCATGCCTTCCCCGAAAGGGAGAAAAGAGGAGGAAGGAAAGGCAGAAGATGAGGACTACGACTCCGACAGGCGGAGAAACCGAAGTCCGAAAAGGCGCCCCCCACCTCCAGCGGGAATCATACAAACAATTACGACGGGACTGCCATCCTCGGAAAGAAAGAGGAAGGCCAGAGAAATAGCAGTCATGGAGTATCAAAGTCCAACAAAAAAGCTGGCCCGAAAGGATGGTTCCACCGTCATTTTTCCCCATGACGACCCATTATTGATCATGGCGAGAATAGGAAACTGGGACGTCAAGAGAGTGCTGCTTGACGACGGATCAAATGCCGACGTCCTGTTTTCACACTTGCTGCCGAGGTTGGGTGTATCTAGCAGCAACCTCAAGCCCGTCACCTCGCCTACCTTCGGGGTAGGTCCGTCCGAACTGCCTGTCCTCGAATGGATCGATCTCCCTTTGATGCTGAAAGGGACTTCGGTGATTGGGACAGCAGAGTTGTACGCCTCCACAATGGCAAGGTTCATCGTTATGGATGTCCCTTCATCGTACAACGCCATCCTTGGAAGACAGACACAGGGAAACCTGCACATTCGCCCTGATGTCAAGTACTTAACCGTCACTTTCGCCGCCAAGGATGGAGATGCGGAAATCTTCATAGATCAAGGCGAAGTAAGGAAGGTGTTCGTCAAAACACGAAAGGCTCCAGCAAACAACTTCGCGCAAGCTGTGGAAGCAAAAGCACCAAAAAAGGGCGAGGCAGAGAATCCCGCGAAGGCGGAAATGGAAGAAGTAGAACTTGTCCCAGGCCAAAATACCCGAATAGGGAAAAACTTGGCCGAAGGTGACAAGGAAAAACTTGTATCTTTTCTACTGACAAATAAAGATCTGTTTGCCTACTCGCCGAAAGACATGCCAGGGGTAAACCCTGACATAATTCAACATAGCCTCAAAGTAAGTCCGGAAGCAAAGCCTGTCCGGCAAAAGAAGCGAGGCATCTCAGTTCATAAAAGTAACTTTGTCAAAACCGAAGTCCAACGACTGTTAGAAGCCGATGTCATCAGGGAGGTCAAGTACCCTGAATGGTTAAGCAATGTGGTAGTTGCCACAAAAGAAGGAAGCGGCAAACTCCGGATGTGCATCGACTTCAGAAACTTGAACGATGCTTGCCCGAAAGATTCATACCCTCTCCCACCGATAGACCAATTGGTAGACTCAACTGCCGAATACGGGCTCCTAACTTTTTTAGACGCCTTCAGTGGGTATCATCAAATAAGGATGGACCCTGAAGATGAAGAAAAAACCGCCTTCATCACCGAGGGAGGAACATACTGCTACATCAGGATGCCCTTCGGGCTCAAAAACGCAGGAGCCACCTACCAGAGGTTGATGAGCAAGGTCTTCAGCGACCAAATAGGGAGAAACATGGAAGTATATGTGGACGACATGATAGTCAAAAGCAAACTGCCTGGCGACCACGTCGCAGATCTAAAGGAAACTTTCCACCAGCTCAGAACCTTCGGGATCCGCCTTAATCCCGAAAAGTGCATCTTCGGAGTGACCTCGGGAAAGTTCCTTGGGTACATGGTATCAGAAAGAGGCATTGATGCCAACCCAGAAAAAATTAAGGCTCTACTCGAGTTCCGAACTCCTGCCACAATAAAAGATGTGCAGAGGCTCACCGGAAGGATAACCTCCCTCAGCAGGTTTATTTCCAGATATGGAGACCGGTGTCGACCATTCTTCAAAGTCCTCACTAAGGCAGCAAAAAAGGAGGACAACCTCGGGAGTAATGACCATCCTTGGGGTGAAGACTGCCAAAAGGCCTGGGAGGAACTCAAAATCTACTTAGCCGGTCTGCCCACTTTGCGGCAACCTCGCGAGGGAGAGCCCCTCGTGTTATACCTCGCCGTCACAGAAAAAGCCGTAAGCTCGGTCCTTGTGAAAGAAGAGGGGGCGAAGCAATGGCCAGTCTACTACGTAAGCAAGTCCCTGCATGGCGCCGAAGTCAGGTACCCTCTGTTGCAAAAAGCTATATATGCCTTGGTGCTAGCAGGAAGAAGGCTGCGACCATATTTTCAGGCTCACCCTATCATCGTCCGAAGCAGTCTACCTCTGCGTCATACGCGATGTCATGAGAAAAGTTGATCATTCGGGAAGGCTTTCCAAATGGTGCATAGAGCTTGGCGAACACGACATCACTTATGAACCTCGAAAGGCCATAAAAGCTCAAGCTCTGGCAGACTTCATTGCCGAAGTACCCACCACCGAAGATAGCCATCCAGATCCAAGCGAAGGTGAGCCAGAGTGGACTTTGTACGTCGATGGAGCCTCGGGGTCCGAACACCAGGGAGCTGGGGTAATTATCAGAGGTCCCGAAGGCCTTGAAGTAATGAAGGCTATTAAGTTCAGCTTTAACGTCACCAACAATGTGGCTGAATATGAAGCCCTCATAGCAGGACTGCGCCTAGCCAGAAGAATTGGCGTGCGAAATCTAAAAGCCCACAGCGATTCCCAGCTAGTAGTTCGGCAAACGGCAGGAGACTATGGGGCGAAGGACCCAATCTTGGCAAAATATCACGAACTGGTGACAAAGCTCATTCGAGAGTTCGACACCATACGGATCGAAAACGTACCTCGACGGGATAACACCGAAGCAGACTGCTTGTCGAAGTCAAAAACATACACCGAGGTACTAAGCCGCCCGAGCATTGAAGTACTGAGCATAGTAACTTCGGAAAAAGGCTGGAAAGACCCGATAAAAAGGTATCTTGCGAACAACGCGCTCCCCGAAGACCCCATCGAGGCTGCAAAAGTGCGAAGACGCTCCGGGCGATTCTTCCTAATAGGCGAAGAACTGTATCGGCAGGGATATGCAAATCCTTTACAGAGGTGTGTTGGCGAAGAGGATACTGAAATGATCCTCGAAGAAGTCCACGAAGGCGCTTGTGGTTCACACATTGGAACCGACGCCCTGGCGGCAGTAATACTGCGCCAAGGATACTTTTGGCCTACCCTGAGAAAGGACGCTAGGCAGTTCGTCCGAAAATGTGGTAACTGCCAAAAACACGCAAATATCCAGAGGACACCCTCGGAAATGGTGACTTCGGCTGACTATCCCTGGCCCTTCGCAGTCTGGGGCATAGACCTCATAGGACCACTCCCAACAGCGCCTGGAGGCGTGAAATTCTGTGTAGTAGCAGTAGACTATTTCTCCAAATGGGTCGAGGCGGAACCGTTGGCTACTATCTCGGCAAAAGAAGTGCAGAAGTTCGTATGGAAGAACATCGTATGCAGATTTGGCATACCAAGGGTACTAGTAGCTGATAATGGATCCCAGTTTATAGACAAAGGGTTCCAGGAATTTATCAGTGACCTCGGAACAAAAATGCACTTCGCCCCAGTAGCTCACCCCCAAAGCAATGGGCAGGTAGAAGTATCTAACAGGACCATAAAAGATGGTCTGAAAAAGAGGCTGGGGGAAGCAAAAGGGAAATGGCCAGGAGAGCTCCAAAGTGTACTGTGGAGCTACCGAACAACACCCCGAAGAGCAACAGGGGAAACGCATTTTTCACTCGTTTTCGGTACAGAGGCCATCATCCCAATCGAGGTAGTGCAACCATCAATCCGAGTACAAGTTTTTGATGAAAGTAGAAATGACCTCGGCCTAAGAACCAAGCTCGACCTCGTCGGTGAACACAGAGAAATAGCGGAGCCGAGAAGAAAAGCTTTTCAGCAGAGAGTGGCCACGACTATAAACTTGCATGCCATGCCAAAAGAAATAAAGAAAGGAGACCTCGTTCTCCGAAAAGCTGAATTTGCACCTCGTAGGCCATCCCACGGGGTATTTCGCTCGAACTGGGAAGGTCCTTATCTGATCCTTGCCGAAGTACGAAAAGGGGTGTACAAGCTCGGCGATTCCGAAGGTATAGAATTAAAAAATACGTGGCATTCGGACGCCTTGAGAAAATTCTATACTTAGGATCTCGGCGAAGAAGATTGTGCTGTACAAGTTAGAAAAATTCTCTAAGTACGAAAGTTTCTTAGCCAAAAAGTCTTAAGCATAAGAGGTGCAAAATTCCGCAAAAGTGGCCGACCAGATAAGGTTTTCCGAAGTCTCTTGAGCGAACGTGTTCGGGACAATGGAGAAAACCTGGCAAAAGACTTAGCCAAAATTCTTGGGCATAAGTTGTACAAGTCAAGATTTCACGAAGAAGGTCGCCATGCTAAGCGCAGATAAGGTTTTCCGAAGTCTCTTGAGCGAATGAGTTCGGGACAAAGGGAAACGAAAAATCTCGCAAAAATACTTAGCCAAATTTTCTAAAAAAGTCTTTTATTAAGATAAATTTGCTTACAAAGAAGGAAGATTGCCAGAAGAAGAAGTACAAAAGAGAAGGAAAATAAGGCAAAGGGCCCTAGAACAAACTAAGGATTCTCGGCGTCCCGGGAGCCACCAGCTCCTGCGTGCTTCTCCACAACCTTCGGCGCCGAAAGCGAAGGGGGCAGGTTCAGATGCTCAATCTTGGACCAAGACCACCGAGGCCCCTCGGGAATGTTCAGAGCCTCCAAAAAAGAAAGGTCCAAGTCTGGGAACCTTTGAAGAACTTGATACCGAGCGAGGCAAAACCCGTCCTGAAAACTAACTTTGGTCATCTGGTCGAATTTGTCCTTCTCGACACCAAGGTCTTCAAGGTCCTCCTTCAGATTCGCGACCTTCTTCCTCAGCACCTTCATCTTCTTCTTCTCCGACTCGTTCTTCAAAGACTCGACCTCGGCTTGAAGCGTGGCTTTCTCTTCAAGCACCTTCGCCAGGAGAGCCTCAGATTCTGACTTCTCCTTTTGAACTGCCTCGTTCGCCAAAGTCAACTCCGCCACCTGGGAGCCGAGGTCATAAATCTTCTGGGAGGAGTCCTTCAAAAGTTCTTCCTTTTCCTTCAGGAACTCCTCCCGAATGGCAGCAACCTCTTTTTCTGCAGCTTGAGCCAGCTGCGCGTTCTGTGTGGCCAGTTCCGAGCACTGGGCCTTATATTGGTCTATGGTGCCTAAGGCCGAGGCTCGGAACAGTGCCTGCCTCGCCACCCGAACTCTGAGGAAACCGGCGTACCCCAACAGCTACAGAGAAACAAAGACAAAGTTAGTAAGGCAAAGAAGAAGAGGCACACATTTAGAGGAAATCAAAAGGAAAAACACAAAGGCAAGTGGCGTACCTGGGCAGCGTGCTCAGAGACCTTCGCGGTAAGGGAGTCATCATTAGGGTGAGCCTCCGCGATGGCCTTGAAGGAAGCCTCAGTAAGCACCACCTTTGAGATCTCCTTAGCCATTTGCTGGCAGTCTCCGGAGTACAAATTCATGTCCTCCGTAAACGTCCAGAAAGGCTCATTCGGGACCTTCCCCTTCGGGATATGGGCATCCCGAAGGGCCCGCTTTCGAGCGTGCTCGGCCACCCAACCCAGAGATGATATCTCCCCTGCATGGCAAAAAAAAAAAAATTGGTCAAGGCAAGAAAATCTCAAAACCCACAAAAAAGAAGGCACCACAGTTTGATAGAAAAACAAACCTGCTGGCACCTTGGCGACGTTGTCGTCGGAAGCCCAAGCCTCCTCGGTAGAAATCCCCTTGCCCTTGCTTTTACGTCACTCTTCGGCAGAAGGGGCCTCTACCAAAGCGCCCAGAAGAGTCGCCAAAGGAGTTGGACTCTAAGCAGTGAGGTCAGCAATGGCCTCGGCCGGCGGAACAGCAGCAGCCTCGGGCTCTTCGCCCACCTCCTCGGGAATCTCTGGGAGAGGAAGGGGCGCATCCTTCTTCGCCCGTTGGGCCACAGATGGCCCAGCCCCAGACGTTTTCCATCTTTGGGAGACGGCCTTCTTCATCTGCTCACCTTTCTCGGATTGCCCGAGGAAAAGCGATTTGTAGAAGGCGGTGGTGTCGTCGCCCATCTCTGAAAAGGAAAGAAGACATCAGTGTGAGTCCAGGGTGAAAATATAGAAAATGGATTTGGAGATAACTTACTTCCATAAAAGCTTTCGTAAGACTCTTCCTTCCGAAGAAGCTTCACCAGCCAGGAGTCTTTCCCGGCAATGGCAGGAGCCGGCATCCCGAGGTCCGTCTTGTGCTCCTTTACCACCTTTAGCTCCCGAAGGGCCTCTTCGGTCACCAACTTCCAGTTAATGGGAAAGGGGTAAAGAGGGCGCGAAGGGACCTCGGAAACCCAGTCGGAGACAGCTCGGATCCGTCTATCGAAGTCCGCAAAGATAGGTGCCAACTCGGGAGTCAGCAATATCCTCGGGTCAACGACGTCTATCTCCAGCTTTCCCCGAGCCCATTTGGTCGGAACATGCGACCAGGCCTCCTCCTTCTTCAGAAAAAAGAACTTTTGTTGCCACCCTCGCCAGCTGTCCTGGTTGGAAAAGGTGAACTTATATTTTTTGCTCCTTGATCCCCGAGGTAGCATAAAGTAGAAGCCACCCTTCGGGACCATGAAGAGCTTATAGTACTGCAGAAAAAGAATGAAGTGGGGTTCTATTTTGAAAACGCCACACATACAAAGAAAGGCGTTGAAGTAGCAGTACGAGTTCGGTGGAAGTTGGTTTACGGCAATGCCATGGAAATCGCAAAACTCGCAAACCATCTTCGGTGAAGGATACCGAAGTCCGGCCTTCAGCTGGGCTTGGAAAACGGTAACCTCATCACTACGGTTTGAAAAACTGAATTGGTCAGAACGTGGCAACCTCGTAGTGGCATAGGAGGGAAGGAAGAACTTCTTCTTCCATTTCTCTAGTTTTGCAGGAGTGGTGCGACAAGGGTGAGAAAGAAGAGGTTGCCAGCTCTCGGGGATAGGCATGATTGGCTGAAAAACGAGTTCGGAAAAAGGCAAAAAATGAGTTCGAAAAAGCTTGAAAAAGAAAAAATCAGAGAACTCTGGAGATCAAAAACCCACCGAATGATTTGCCAAAATCTGGATTTGAAAACGCCATCGTGAAAGGTGGCCGGAAAAAACCCCGTTAAACAGCACCGCCGTGAAACGCAAGAAAGAAGGCAGGAGCACATGAAAGACAGAGGAGAGCAAAAGGAGAAGCAAAAGGGGTTATGAAGGAACAAAAGTATATATAGGCCGAGGGGGGATAAGCGAAACGGCATCATAAATGCTGCGTGAAGGCAAGGAGTCGCCATAACTGCTTACTAAGCATAAAAAGGCACATCCGCTGTAACCGATGCAACCCCCAGCCAATAAAAGCTGCCACATGTCAGCCACTGCGCAAAAAGGGGGACACGCCTTCTGACAGACGGCACGCCGCTCCAGACTGACACATCTGGTTACGAGACGCGATGTTTCACAGACCTACAAAAGTAAAGAAGTAGGTTACCCCGGAGACACCAAAAGAAGAGCTATGTTTGAACAACCTGTGTCTTCAGACAAAAGGTGCACCTTCGGCAAGAGTGCTATACCCAAGGTCCCGAAGTACTCCCTTTGAAAGCTGCCAAACCGAAGTTCCCACTTCGGTTTTCTGGAGGGGGGCTTGTGATAGCCGAAGGATCATCTCCTCTCCTAGTGCGTACTTCTTGCCGAAAGTATGATCAGGAAGCCTGGCGTCACCCGAAAGAGACACTATCACTGACCTCGGAAAGAACGGAGCCAAGCACCCCGAACTTGGAACTTCGGCAAGAATGCCAAGGATCGCAAAGATGGTGCCGGCTCCCTCGGGGGACCGAACGGATCACCTTCGGATATAGAGAATTAGCTATCGCAAACAGAAGGGAATCTCCTCGAAGGTGGAACCTCCGAACAAGGGAACCCCCAAAAGCACGAGCATAACTCCCGAAGAAGGGCGACCGTGTCAAAGAACGACCTCACCCAGAGGACCTCGGGAGTACGGCATGAGCATTTAAGGAGCCTCTGACATGCCGCCCACAGAAGCTGCATGTCACCTCAAATAGTGATTTGACACGCCGACACCGTCCAGGTCTTGTCACGACCTGTCTCGGTTCAAGACTCAAGGAGCCTGTCACCAGCTACTCGCCCCCTACGCCCAGAAACTCAGAGAACATCCGACCGAACACGTGTCATCATCTGAACGGGCTGGGCTTCTCTATCAACACCAGGGAACAGACCCTAGCAAACGGTTCGACTCCTCCTCCTTGAGAAAATACAGGCAAGCCCACTAAAAACTCTAGTGCTTCCCCCTTACCTTCTCAGGAAACTGACTTGGGCGTCGGAGGCTCCTCCCCGGAAAAGCACCCCGGGGACCTCCTAACCCTCTTCTTTGACCTTTTCAGGCACATTCCCCTGGGAAACCTCAACTCCAGACGCTCTCCTTCACAGGAAGTCCTCTCGGAAGTCACCATGCCTTCCAGTGAAGATGTCTCAGCGCATCAGGGATGTGGGAGTCCTGAAGAGCCCACCTTCAGGCATGGTCCACCATCAAGGATGAGGGCGCCAGTTCCACTGCAAAATTAAAATAAAACTCTCGTTAAGACAAAGTCTCTTAGTCATATGTCTACAAGATTAAGAGTAAAAGTGTCTAAAGGACAAACCTGGCGCAACCTCAGCGATGTCATCGTCGGAGTCCCTAACCTCCTCCACCTCGGTAGGGACATGTTTACCCTCGCTTCTTCAGCGTTCTTCGAGCCCCTCAGCAGAAGGGTCTGCTGCCGAAGAACCCAGAAGATCTGCCGATGTGGTGGGACTCCGAGAAACCACCTCGGTCGGCAGGACGGTTGGGACCACGAGCTCGCCACCAACCTACTCGACGTCCTCCGACTGTGGGGGATGGGCATCCTTCTTCGCCTTCTTGGCCGAAGATGGCCCACTCCTAGATGTCTTACGCCTCTTGGAGGCACCTTTCTTTGTCTGTTCCCCCTTTTCGGCTTGGCCGAGAAAGAGGGACTTGTAGTAGGCAGCTGACTCGTCGCCCATCTCTGAAAAAGAAGGAAAACATCAGTGTAAGTCCAGACGGATACTTATACTAAAAACTTTGGAAGAAAACTTAGTTTTGAAAAAGGCTTCATAAGTGAGCTCCTCCCGAAGGAGCACCACCAGCCAGGACTCCTTCCCGTCGATGGCAGGAGCAAGCATGTTGAGGTCCGTCTTGTGCTCTTTAACTACCCCCAGCTCCCGAAGGACCTCCTCGGTCATAAGCCTCCACATGATCGGGAAGGGGTAAAGGGAGTGTGGAGGGACCTCAGCATCGCAGTCAGGGACAACACGGATACGTTTGTCGAAGTCCACAAACCTCGCCGCCAACTCGGGAGTTAGTAGCTTTTTGGGGTCCACGTCATCCGTCTCCAGCTTTCCCTGAGCCCACTTAGTCGGGACATGCGACCAAGCCTCCGCCACTTTCAGGAAGAAGAACTTCCTTTGCCACCCTCGTCAACTATCTTTAGTGGCGAAGGTGAACATGTATTTCTTGCTCCCAGATCCCTGGAGTAGCATGAAATAGAAGCCACCCTTTGGGACTGGATAGAGCTTGTAATACTGGATGATAGGATGAAGTGGGGTTATATTTCGAAGACCCAACACATGCAGAGGAAGGCGTTAAAATAGCAGTATGAGTTGGGAGAAAGCTGATTCACGGCTATGCCATGAAATTGGCAAAAGTCACAAATCATCTTCGATGGGGGAAATCGAAGTCCGGCCTTCAGTTGGGCATGGAAGACGGTAACCTCGTCCTTACCGCTCATGAAACTAAAATGCCCAGGATGAGGTAGTCTGGTGATGGCATAAGAGGGGAGGAAAATTTTGTTTGTCCATTTTTCTAATTTCTCCGAAGTGGAGCAACAAGGGTGAGACATGAGAGGTTGCCAGCTCTAGGGGATGGCTTGGATAGACATAAGGGGGACAGGTGAAGACATGATTGGCAAAAAAGCGACTTCGGATAAAAAAAATTGAGGGACTTCGGGAAGAAGAAAAATGACTTTGGGAAGCTAAAGAAAGCAAAAAAAATGAAGAAGCCAAAGCACCTCTAGAATCAAAACCCACCAAAAGTTTTGCCGAAATCAAGATTTGAAGACGCCATCATGAATGGTGACCGGAAATCGCTCCACCGCGAAAAGAGAGGGGAAAGCACAGAAACAGACGAGAGCAGAGCAAAGGCAAAAAGAGAGCAAATGAAGATTATGACGGAGGAAGGTTTATATAGACTGAGGAAGGGTAGCCGAATCGACGTCATAATTGCTCCGCAAAGGTGAACCGTCGCCATAATTGCCCCTCGCACGCGAAAAGACGCGGCTAGTGTAACAAACGTGATCGCCCCCAACCATCGCACGCCACGTGTCATCCAGTGCGAGAAACTAGGACATGCTTTCTGACACCCCGAAAACCTGGGCACGTCGCTCCAGACTGACACGCCTGGTTATGAGATGTGACGGTCCATTGACCTGCAGCAAAAAAAGTAAAGAGATTGGGCATCTCGAGAACACCAAAGGGCAAACAGTGACACCTGGCCGGACAGGGCATGTCCTCGGGTGATGAAGTGTCTTTTTCCCAAACGTCACACTCCTAGTCCTGAAAGGTGCCCCCTGAAGGACTACAAGCCGAAGTCTCCACTTCGGCTTTCCGAGGGAGAGGCATGTGATAGCCGAAGTGCTATCACCCTTTAAACCTATGAACTTTGGCCAGATACCACATTCGGGAAAATTGAGCGCCACCCGTAAGGAGTGCCAATACCAACCTGGGAAAGAGAGAGGCTCTGACACCTTGGGCATACGACCTCGGTAACCCACCAGCACCCCTGGGAATGACAGTTCTGACCTTGGGAAAATAGCACGTCGCCTCCCTCGAAAAGGCGGCCAAACCACCTTCCGGGGAGAAGGACCAGCCACCTTGAGCAGGAGAAAATCCCCCCGAAGGAGGAGCTTCAGTGCTAAGGAAGCCCCCGAACCACTGAGATGACTTCGGGAGAAGGGTCCTTATTCCGAAGGGTGACTTCAACCGAAGGGACCTTGGGACTACGGCAGAAGCAATTAAGGAGTCTCTGACATGTCACCCGCACATGCTACACGCCACCCTCATATGCGCTCTGACACAACGCCGCCGCCTACGTCTTGTCATGTAGGGCTATTACTGCCCTAGCCCATGGCCCGAGGAGCCTACAAGCGGCTAGAGTCCCCCACGCCCTAAAGTACAAATTACATCCGACCGAACACGTGTTGCAATCTGAACGGGCCACACCCTCCTTTATATACTAAGGAAATTGCCTCAACAGGGGGTCGCTCCTCCCCCAAAAAAATGTAACAGGAAAGAATCCTTGGCCCCTAGTACTTTCTCTGCACCTCCAAAACACTAACTTCGGCGTCGGAGGCTCTTCCCCAAAAAAAGACACCAAGGACCTCCTAACCCCTGTTTTCTGAGTGTTTCAAGTATATTCTCCTGGGAAATATCCACTTCAGACGTTTTCCCTCACTAGAAGTCCCTCCTAGTCTCACCATGTCACACAACGAAGATGCTGCAGGGCATCAGGGTGTAAGGAAGTCCTAAGTGCATTTATATGTGCAGATTTCATCCATCTATCCCTCGGTTATTGGCATTGTTTGTTATTCTTATTCTTATTCTTGTTTCTGGTTGTGTTGTTGGTTGCTTGATTTGTCCCATATGTTATATATATGCTTGTTGTGCTTTGCATACTTGCTTTTGTTTCCCTTATAGGTGCCAAATCTGTTACTGAGTACTTTAGAGTACTCACCTTTTATGTGTTTTGTAGGGTGTGCATAACATTAGGGTTACATTTGAGTGCATATTGTGACAACCCTCGGAGCTATATGTCTAATTTGCAAGGTGATTACAAGAAGTTCAGATTACCAAGTAATTGGTTAATTTAATATATTAATACTTTAGATAATTTATTTGCAAGTCAAGTCTCAGTATTACATAGTTTAGTAGCTTAAAAGAGATAAAATTGATCATTTAAGCAAGCTGACCAATATAAGCATTTTGGTCATTTCACATAGTGACCCATTTTTATTGTATGGTTAGATAGAGAATGAGAAAATATTATTTTTGAGGCATCACAGTTTTTCGTGATTCCTGCCCTGTCATCATGAAATTGAGGATTGACTAAATTGTCCATAGGTGGTTTATGTGTGACAAATAAAAACCTTGGGACTAGATTGGACGTTACTAGAAGTTGGAGACTGGAAGAGTTATTAAAGCTGTGATTGATTCAGCAGTTGCTAAATTTCGTATCTGGTCCCAAAGTTTTTATCGTGCTACACATAAGGACCTACTGAAAAGAAACTGACAAGAGGGGCACATGTGTGTGAAAAGATGAGCGGTGGTGTGTTGATTAAGCAACTTGAGCTTCTTCTCCCAAACTTAGCCACCAAAAACCTACCTCCCCTCCACAGAAACTCCATGGCCAAACCTATTCATGCTACAAACAAGCAAAATCCTAGCTAAATTAGCTAGGAAATTAAACGAAATTAGTGTCAATTTTGGTGTTCTTGCATAAGGAGCTAGAGTTGGCCTCAATTGTTGCAAGTAAAAAAATTATTTTCCCTAATTTTTATGTTTATATTTCAGACATAGAATTGCTGGAAATTTGTGTTTTATGCTAGCCTGTTAAATAAGTTTAATATGGGAGCTTGAAAAATAACTTAAATTTCAAGGAATTGGGTTCAATTAAGGGGCTATGGATGGACATTGTTCTTGCCTTAATTTTCATATGTAGTTTAATGTTTGTGGCTAGAGGAAGGGGCTAGAATGAATATTGCTTTATTATTGCTATGTGTATAAGGCTAATGATCAAGAAAAAGAAAACATTGGGTCCAAGAATCATTAAGGGGCCAGATATGTGGAGACCAATGTAAAAGTTAATTTAGCCACTTAAACCATATGAGGCTTTGTTAATTATCAGCCTAGATATGAGTTATTCTTGTATTAAATGATCAATATAGATCTTGAGCATAAGCTACTAAGAAGGGACCTAAGTTTGGCTTGAAACTAAGACAAAAGGAACAAAGTGCTTTGACCTTGCAAACTAAGTTATCTAAGGTAATGGTTATTTAATTTGTATGCTTATGTGTTAAATAAATTTGGCTATGATACTTGTTTATCAAGTGGCTGAATTATTGATAAATTTAACAAGCATATGATTTGAGTGTTAACGGCTATTTAAGAAGCTTATATGGTTAAGTTTGGTGGAACACCAAACTATGAAGCTTCTATGAAGTGTAAATGTGTATATGGGTGAGCTTATGCGTGCAAGCAATAAGGACCTTAGAAAATTCTAGTTATGGTAAGTATGATGGTTTAGGAACCTAAGACACTTAAGGTCACCATGATGAGCTAAGGCTTGGATAAACTTAAGATGAAGAGGTGTCCTTAATCACTCACAAAACCTTACAATGCTAGCACTAACATATGCACTAAATAAAAAAATAGTCAGCTCCAGTGCATAAAATAAGGGATATTGGTAAATACTAAGATGCTTTAAAAGTAGTATTTGTGTCGACAAGTTGGACTTGTCAATTGTAGGACAAATGGGTAAAGGAATTGTGGGAAATAGCTACTCCCATAATTGTTGGCTAATAATATGTGTTCCTAGCACTATGACTAGAGCTTAAGTGCACGTGCCATAAATTAATATCCTTATAAATAATATGTATGGTCCTATTTGAATGTTTTTCTTGCAAGCTTATGACCCTTACTAGGAACCCTTGGTTCTTACATGCCTTACATGTTTTGTGTGCAGATACTAGCATATCTGGGGTTAACAACCAATAGAAGGAAAGATTGTTAGCATTTTGGTACCAGGTGTGCATAAGTTAATTACTATGGTACATTGTTGCAATGTTTCTTTCTTGTAGGTTCCTAATTATTTGGAATACTAACTTACTGGCCTTTGTTGTATAGAGACAAGGAGCATAGGATACCTGGACACTATAATGATACCTTTTGGTAGTGTAAATCAGCTAGGATTCAATGCCAAGATTCTCAATGTTTAGCATATGTACAACACTTTTGTGTATGATGTATATATGTATATGAAACTTGTGCCTCTGGTAAATTCTATGAAACTTTTGGGTATGTTCCTTAGTAGCTTGTAGAGATCCACTGTGCATAATAGTATGTCTTATACAAATGCATATCTTTGTAATGTTGGCTACTACACCATATGTTTATTATTTTTATGGTCTTTGACCTACAGCCATAATAAGGTCTAGTATAAAACAATATTACAATAATCATTTAATTAATTAATAGGCCCACTAAGGGACAAATTTACATAGGCCTAACACTAAATTAGTATAAGGTTCTTGGGGTCTCATATGATTTTGATAGGGTTAAGGGTAAAGGCCTATGACAGTGGTATTAAAGCGCGTTACCAGAGACATAGACATTGAGAATCTATAAAACCCCTGTATGATGATAGGTAGTAATTCATTGTTATATTGTCTAAGAACTGAATCTATGGACGTCTTCTAGACTTGGCA
Source organism: Aquilaria sinensis (assembly GCA_005392925.1). Lineage (NCBI taxonomy): Eukaryota > Viridiplantae > Streptophyta > Magnoliopsida > Malvales > Thymelaeaceae > Aquilaria > Aquilaria sinensis. The sequence goes on from SMDT01000418.1 coordinate 123,429, forward strand.
GGTATAAGATGGTGAACACTAGGAGGAGTAGAGACCAGGATCGAGGCAGGGTTCAAAGTTAACCTTAGGGAACTCCCAGATGTTGCAGTTGCTCTAGGGCATCAACTAGGCCTTAAGATAGATGACTAGGATTTGAGTACCCTACTACAGAGACAGGCAGTAGTAAGGCAGACTCAGCCTGCAAGCTAGGCACCACCACCACTGCAGCCATAGATAGATCCTGTTAGTGGCTAAGTTGACCCGGGCACCTATGCTAAGGTGCACGCTAATGATCACTGAGCCCATGGAGGATAGCCTGAGGTATATGAACAGCCTAGAAATTGACAATAGCAAGAGGTTGAGAGGCGAACGAGGAGAAACATATGTAGGTGAATGAAGATTGTTCAAGATTTCCAGTCCATTACTCCTCCTATGTTTGATGGATCTGGAGATGTTGATGCTGTATATTATTTCTTGAATAGTTTGAAAACACTATTTACGACATTGGAAATGGATTCTCAGGAGAGAGTGTTACTAGCATTGTTTCAGCTAGCTGGGAGAGCAGAGTTATGGTGGATGGGAATTCAGAGTAAGGTCGAGGAAGAGAATGAGGGAAGATCTGAATACAGACAAAGGGTTCTGACCTAGACTGAGTTTGAGAGGTCCTTCAAGGATGAGTTTATAGTAAAGCTGTCTAGGACCGAAAGAGGAAAAAGTTCAAACAGCTAACACAAGGACAGATGAGTATTGTTGAATATGAATTCAAGTTTAGTACACTCATACGATATATTCCCTACATGGAAGGCCACAAGGATACTAGAGTGAAGAGGTTCCTATAGGGACTCAGGCAAGAGTTCAGGTAACCTATCATAGCTGTAAGAGTCAAGGCATACCATGATATGGTTCAGAGAGCCCTACCGTTGAGGCCGACATGATGACTGATGGGGCCAGCAACAGTAGGACTGATGGAAATGGATCATCTAGGTAGTCAGTGACACAGAAGAAGCCACATCTTGATATTGCTAGAGAAAGCACTATTGGCACTAAAATGTTTAAAGAGGTTAGCAAAGGACCATGCAACATTTGTAGGAAGTACCAGGGTAAAGGCCTTGCAAGTTCGCTAGTAATTCATGTCTGATATGCAACCAATTGGGGCATTGCACCAAGGAATGTCCCCAGAGGGGACAAAGACCTATACCACCCAGATCGATACCTATTGTACCTGTTGGGTTTCGGGAGCCAAACAGCGCAGTGGAATTTAACCGAAACCCTCCAGGATCCAAGTGAAACGGGGTAAACCGGGTGTTCGAAAATTTTCATACCTAATTTTCGGTTGAGATCTCTCACTCAACTGTAGAGTTGAATCACAAAACCTGAACAGTTGACGTGTTCAAGCTCTCTATGGTATCCACACGAGCCTCTCGAGATCACCACGCTTCCACCACGTCCCGGTAGATGCGTTTCTCTTGCGCTCGTAGTGCTAGCTTGCGTCCTCCAAGGAATTGCAAGAGAAGAGTGCGACTGTCCTTTTGGGAGGCTAGGGCAAGGAGACCTGCGAATTTCTCACTTAAAAGTTGTATTTATAGTGAGACTCAACTTCCAGGCCTAATGGGTTTCAAAGCCCTAATCCAATTAGGATTTAATTTCGGGCTTAATAATGGCTCAACTCTTGGGCCCATTATTAATATGAAATTAAAGTGAAACCATAACCCAAATAATTAGCCCATGCACTCTAATGATCCAAATAGCTCTATGTGTGTGACCCAATAGGCTCTTACCACGTTGGCAATGATCATAAATCACATTTATGATCATAAGCAATGAGCGGTGTCTAGCAACACATCATTGCTACCCAAGTGACAAGATTGTCGATGATTCGACTAAACCTTTATGATCATCACCGATATATGCCATTGTCCCTTTGTCCAAGATATCAAGACTAAGCACGAGACATGGAATGTGTCACTCTCGTATAGCCCAATCTTTGGTTTCTTGATTACCGAGTAGACCAACTTAAACTGATGACATTGATATCATATATCAACTCATCCGAGCATGGCCATGCATTTTCTAAGTCTCACTCTATCAAGGGGCCCGAAGATATCACTCCCGTTACATAGGAGGGACAAATCCCATCTTGATCATACAAATCCCTCCGCATGATATGTGACATACCCAATGACCTCCTTCAAGTTCACTCAGTTACGAGCAACAAAGGAAAGTATCAAAGTATGTGACTCACATGTAGGGAACCTTGATGATCTTAGGTCGAAGGACTACATATACCATGATCACTATGAGAATCACTTATGACACTCATATAACGATCCATGTAGTGTTCTCATGGTGGGTCGGTCCAGTACACAAGTTCTCCAACTTGTACCCATATGTAGACTACATATCTCATATTAGTCTCCACATATGCTAGTCGTTATGTATTATTGCAACCCGCTCCACAATAATACTAGACCAGGGACGTTTAAGAATATCATTATTCTAGGGTTACAATTATGTTTGTTAAGTTACGCAGAAACAAAACAACAAACATAATTGCTGGATTAATGCCTTAATAAAATATCATGACTCAATGTGCAAAAATACAATCATCTCATGATTGGCTTTTTGGGCACAACACTAACAATCTCCCACTTGCACTAAAAGCCAATCATCCATGTATCTAATACCGATGGACCTAGAATGGCTATCATGCTTTTGCTGCGTAAGGGGCTTTGTCAGTGGATCAGCAATGTTGCTATCTGTCGAAGTCCTGCATATCCTTACATCACCCCTCTCGATGATCTCCCTGATGAGATGATAGCGTCAGAGTATGTGTTTGGATCGCTGGTGAGATCGAGGTTCCTTAGCCTGTGCGATTGCTCCATTGTTGTCACAATAGAGCTCTATCGGGTCGGCAATGCTTGGAACCACTCCAAGTTCAGTGATGAACTTCTTGATCCAAACTGCCTCATTCGCAGCATCAGAGGCGGCAATGTACTCAGATTCTGTTGTAGAGTCAGCTACTGTCTCTTGCTTTGAACTCTTCCAGCTCACAGCACCACCACCAATACAAAACACATAACCAGATTGCGATCTAAAATCATCCTTATCGGATTGGAAGCTTGCATCGGTGTAACCCCTTACAACGAGCTCATCTTCACCTCCAAAGACCAAGAATGCATCCTTAGTCCTTCGTAAGTACTTAAGGATGTTCTTAACAGCTGTCCAGTGACTCTCACCGGGGTTCGATTGGTACCTACTCGTCATGCTCAAAGCATATGAGACATCGGGATGAGTACATATCATGGCATACATGATAGATCCAATTGCTGAGGCATATGGAATCTTACTCATGCGCTCTCTCTCCTCGGTTGTACTCGGACACTGAGATCTAGAAAGAGTGATACCATGTGACATGGGCAAGAATCCTTTCTTGGAATCTTGCATGCTAAACCTCTTTAGCACCTTGTCAATATATGTACTTTGACATAGGCCAAGAAGCTTTCTAGATCTATCTCTATAGATCCTGATTCCTAACACATAGGTTGCTTCACCCAAGTCCTTCATAGAGAAACATTTCCCCAGCCAAGTCTTCACAGACTATAGCTCAGGAATGTCATTCCCGATGAGTAGTATGTCATCTACATACAACACCAAGAAGACAATAGCGCTCCCACTAACCTTCTTGTAGACACAAGGTTCATCTTCATTTTTGATAAAACCAAACTCTTTGATTGCATCATCAAAATGAAGATTCCAACTTCGAGAAGCTTGCTTCAGTCCATAAATGGACCTTTGCAACTTGCACACTTTATTGGCATTCTTTGGAGTGACAAAACCCTCAGGTTGTGTCATGTACACATCCTCAAGTAGCTTTCCATTTAGGAATGTAGTTTTGACATCCATTTGCCATATCTCATAATCATAGTGTGTAGCAATAGCGAACAAAATTCGGATGGATTTAAGCATAGCAACTGGTGAAAAAGTTTCATCATAGTCAATACCATGAATTTGCTTGAAACCTTTTGCAACCAATCGTCCCTTAAAGGTAATCACATTACCATCCATGTCAGTTTTCTTCTTGAAAACCCATTTGCACCCTATGGGTTTTACCCCTTCAGGTGGGTCAACCAAAGTCCATACTTGGTTTTCATACATGGATTCCATCTCAGATTTCATGGCCACTAGCCACTTCTCAGAGTCAGGCCCTGACATAGCTTGTTGGTAGGTTGTGGGCTCATCCTGATCCATGAGCATCACATCACCGGTGTGAGTCATGAGAAATCCATATCTCTCGGGCTCACGCCGAATCCTACTAGACCTACGTGGGCTCTGTGCTACAGGAACAGACTCTTGAACAACATCTTGCGGTGTCTGTTCAGGTTCCATTTCAGGTTCGATGTCTCCTTGTTGTTCTTGAATTTCTTCAAGTTCTACTTTCCTCCCACTAGTTTCTTTAGAGATAAACTCTTTCTCCAAAAAGACACCAGTTCGAGCAACAAACACTTTTTGCTCAGAAGGATTGTAGAAATAGTAACCCTTTGTTTCTTTGGGATACCCAACAAAAAGGCATTTTTTAGATTTGGGCCCTAGTTTGTCAGAGGATTGACGTTTCACATAAGTGTCACAGCCCCAAATCTTCATAAAAGACAAATTGGGACGCCTCCCACTCCATATCTCATATGGTGTCTTTTGAACCGATTTAGATGGAACTCGGTTTAGTGTAAAAGCGGCTGTCTCTAGAGCATGTCCCCAAAAGGAGTTTGGAAGGTCAGCTTGACTCATCATGGAGCGAACCATGTCTAACAGAGTTCGATTTCTCCTTTCAGAAACACCATTCCATTGAGGTGTACCTGGTGGAGTGAGTTGTGATACTATACCACACTCCTTCAGATAGTCAAGGAATTCTCGATCCAAGTACTCTCCACCTCGATCTGATCGAAGCACTTTGATACTCTTCCCGAGTTGATTCTCTACTTCATTCTTGAATTCTTTGAACTTTTCAAAGGATTCTGACTTGTGTCTCATAAGATACACATAGCCATATCTGCTGAAGTCATCAGTGAAAGTAATGAAGTATTGGAAACCTCCTCTAGCTTGTGTAGACATAGGGCCACATACATCACTATGTATGAGTCCTAGTAAGTCATTAGCCCTTTCACTTTGCCCTGTGAATGGGGCTTTGGTCATCTTGCCCAACAAACATGACTCACATGTCTCATATGATTCAAAATCAAATGAGTCCAAGAGTCCATCCTTATGGAGCTTGGATATGCGGGTCTCATTTATATGGCCCAAGCGACAGTGCCAGAGATAGGTCGGGTTTGAATCATTTAATCTGACCTTCTTGGTATTCACATTATAGATTGGATCTTCGAGGTCTAGAACATACAACCCATTGCTAAGTTGAGCACTACCATAAAAGATTTCATTCAAATAAATAGAACAACATTTGTCCTTTATTATAAATGAAAAACCTTTCTTGTCCAAACAAGAAACAGAAATCAAATTTCTACTAATAGTAGGCACAAAGTAGCAGTTGTCTAATTCTAAAACTAATCCACTAGGTAAAGTGAGAACATAAGTCCCTACGGCTAAGGCAGCAACCCTTGCTCCATTTCCAACACGTAGGTCCACTTCACCTCGGGCCAATCTTCTACTTCTACTTAGATCCTGCACATTTGCACAAATGTGAGATCCACATCCAGTATCCAATACCCAAGATGAGGAAGTAGAAAAGTTAGCCTCTATAACAAGAATACCTGAAGTGGAAGTCTTACTTCCCTTTTCCTTAGCAAGTTCTTCAAGATAGAGCTTGCAGTTGCGCTTCCAGTGTCCAGGTTGCTTACAATGGAAGCACTCCCCTTCCTTTGCCACACCACCCTTTGGTTTTAGTGCAGCTGAAGAAGAATTAGCATTGGACTTTCCATTAGCTTTATCCTTCTTCTTGTTGGCTTTTCCCTTTCCCTTGCCCTTTTGAACCATCAAAATGGGCTTAGCCTTCTTAAGGTTTTGCTCAGCAGTTCTCAACATGTTGAGCAATTCAGGGAGGGACTTGTCAAGGTCGTTCATGTTATAGTTCATGACGAACTGACTGTAGCTTTCAGGCAACGATTGCAAGACTACATCAATAGCCAACTCTTTCTGAAGAGCAAATCCCAAATTCTCAAGATTCTCAATGTACCCAATCATCTTGAGCACATGAGGACCCACGGGACTTCCCTCAGACATCTTGCACTGAAACAATGCCTTAGAGGTCTCAAACCTCTCATGCCTAGCTTGCTCTTGGAAAAGCATTTTGAGATGTTCGATCATATCGAACGCCCCCATGTTCTCATGTTGCTTCTGAAGCTCAGATTCCATGGTAATAAGCATGAGGCATGCAACATCCAAAGCATCATCAGAATGCCTCTTGTGAGCATCCCTTTCAGCTCTTGGAGCAGTGGCAGCAGGCTCATTCAGAATGGGCTGCTCTAGGACATAAGCCTTTCTCTCTTGCTTGAGGACTATCCTCAAGTTTCGGTACCATTTGAGAAAGTTGGTCCCATTCAGTTTTTCCTTCTCAAGGATCGATCGCAACGAAAGTGTCGATGTGTTTTGTGCCATGGTTATCTACAACAGTAAATATGCAGTGTAAGAGTCATGTATTTTAATTCATTTAATAAGGACTTTTATTAAATGATACTCCCACTATTTTCCTCAAAATAATAACCCTCGATATTATTTCAGAACACCTCGGCGCTAAGGTATTCTAGTGGGCCAAGATCCATATTTGACCACAACCTGAGTCAGCTTTGGCTTTTCTCTCAAGTTACAGCTATTTAGGTAGGCAACTCCTTGCCAATTGCATCTTATGCAACTCTTGGATAGTTGGGTGAACAACACTTGTCCAAGCTCATCTCATGAACTTAAGCCCAACTCTATGCCTCTAAGTCCCTAATCCTATTAGGATGACTTAGTTAAGTCGAACCCAAAGTTAGCAGTTTGGATATCACTATTATCCCATCGCGCCTTACCAAGATGAACATAGGTGCTTTGCTTTGGCAAACCCACCTAATGTTGATCAAAGTCTTGACGAGTGCCAACATTTGGAAGGCATCACATTTAATGACTTAATATTTGTTTGAGGGATTTTTTTCTTTTGATCTCACCAATTTGTTATCTCCGGTTGTCTTATACATGCATCACATACAAATATAAAACATGCATCTCATGCTTACAAGAAATAAACGTGACATGGTTATAGCCCAAACTATGCGATATTCTCAAGCCAATGAGAATATCATAAAAGCCTAAGAAAAGAAAAGAGTCTTCACAAGCTCCTTCTCTTCCTTTCTTGGTTGCCCTTTTGTTGTCACCTCCTTGGACATACCACCTTGGATGATCCTTGGACATACCACCTTGGATGATCCCATAATGCACCATTACATCAATAATAGAAACCTCGAGTTACATTCGAGGGGAGTAAGGTGAGAAGAGAATGTACAATGAGAGTGATAAGAAAAGGCACGACTCGCAGGCCATATTTACAAGTACAACCAATCAAGGGCTATAACCATGCACCATGCTTCAAACACCAATCAGCATATCATGTCAAATCTCATTCAACAAAGATGCATGCCAATTTTTGCGCGTTGATTAACCAGTTTTTATTTATGTGGCGCTTCGCATACGGCAGTCCCGCTGGCCGGTCAGCGGGCGGTGGTTCCGCTGACCGGTCAGCGGACGGGGTCAAGGGGAGCCGCCCTTGCGGGGGGCGTGGGGGGCAGCGCCCCCCCGGCGCAAAAAATTGTCTTACAATTGCTTAGCCCGAAATCTTCTATTTCGAGCAAGTAGGCACCCGAGACTCCTCCATTCGAGCCACCAAAAATACCTTACTTTCGGTGCCCGAACAGGCCGAATCCGAACAAAGCTAGGGTTTTTGCAACTATTGCAAGAATCCTAATCCATATAGGTATCTCATACCATTCAATTTCGGGTTAATCTCATTAACCAATTTGTGTCGTTTCTTCATATATCTCATATGTTCATTACGAATTCCGGTTTCATGCATCATGAATCAATCTAATTAATCATGGCCGAAAAGCAACCGAACACATAGCATCATGCGATTCAACACTCAATCCCGATTTAGGGTTTCACCAGTAGCTCTGATACCACTGTTGGGTTTCGGGAGCCAAACAGCGCAGCGGAATTTAACCGAAACCCTCCAGGATCCAAGTGAAACGGGGTAAACCGGGTGTTCAAAAATTTTCATACCTAATTTTCGGTTGAGATCTCTCACTCAACTGTAGAGTTGAATCACAAAACCTGAACAGTTGACGTGTTCAAGCTCTCTATGGTATCCACACGAGCCTCTTGGGATCACCACGCTTCCACCACGTCCCGGCAGATGCGTTTCTCTTGCGCTCGCAGTGCTAGCTTGCGTCCTCCAAGGAATTGCAAGAGAAGAGTGCGGCTGTCCTTTTGGGAGGCTAGGGCAAGGAGACCTGCGAATTTCTCACTTAAAAGTTGTATTTATAGTGAGACTCAACTTCCAGGCCTAATGGGTTTCAAAGCCCTAATCCAATTAGGCTTTAATTTCGGGCTTAATAATGGCTCAACTCTTGGGCCCATTATTAATACGAAATTAAAGTGAAACCATAACCCAAATAATTAGCCCATGCACTCTAATGATCCAAATAGCTCTATGTGTGCGACCCAATAGGCTCTTGCCACGTTGGCAATGATCATAAATCACATTTATGATCATAAGCAATGAGCGGTGTCTAGCAACACATCATTGCTACCCAAGTGACAAGATTGTCGATGATTCGACTAAACCTTTATGATCATCACCGATATATGCCATTGTCCCTTTGTCCAAGATATCAAGACTAAGCACGAGACATGGAATGTGTCACTCTCGTATAGCCCAATCTTTGGTTTCTTGATTACCGAGTAGACCAACTTAAACTGATGACATTGATATCATATATCAACTCATCCGAGCATGGCCATGCATTTTCTAAGTCTCACTCTATCAAGGGGCCCGAAGATATCACTCCCGTTACATAGGAGGGACAAATCCCATCTTGATCATACAAATCCCTCCGCATGATATGTGACATACCCAATGACCTCCTTCAAGTTCACTCAGTTACGAGCAACAAAGGAAAGTATTAAAGTATGTGACTCACATGTAGGGAACCTTGATGATCTTAGGTCGAAGGACTACATATACCCTGATCACTATGGGAATCACTTATGACACTCATATAACAATCCATGTAGTGTTCTCATGGTGGGTCGGTTCAGTACACAAGTTCTCCAACTTGTACCCATATGTAGACTGCATATCTCATATTAGTCTCTACATATGCTAGTCGTTATGTATTATTGCAACCCGCTCCACAATAATACTGGACCAGGGACTTTTAAGAATATCATTATTCTAGGGTTACAATTATGTTTGTTAGGTTACGCAGGAACAAAACAACAAACATAATTGCTGGATTAATGCCTTAATAAAATATCATGACTCAATATGCAAAAATACAATCATCTCATGATTGGCTTTTGGGCACAAGACTAACAGTACCAGCATGCCAGGCCCAACAACAAACACCACCTAAAGTGTTTACCCTTGCCAGCTAGTTAGCTCGGTAGCCCACAGTACCAACTACCTTTACAATTTGAGGACATAATGTTAAAGTTTTGTTTGACAATGGTGCATCCATATATGTTATTACATCTAAAGTGGTAGATAAATAAGTATGCTACACATAGAAATGAACACTATGAAACTGATTAGGACTCCAGTAAAATAAATAGTCCTTACGAACACTATGGTGAAGCACTGTCCATTAGAAATTGGTAGTTGTAAAATTGACTTAGATTTATGGATAATGGATATGCAAGTCTTTGATATTGTGCTGGGAATGGATTGGCTAAGGAAGCACCATGCCCATGTAGACTATGCAAGTCAAAAAGTAACTTTCATAGACTCTAGAAAGGAACTTGTGACTTGTACTGGTGGGCTTAGGGATAGGGTGGAAAGTTTGCACCTCAAGGCACTAGAGTCTATCCCCATAATAGATGAGAACGAAATGATGCTTTATGCCTTAAATGAGGTATCAGTAGAAGAAATATTGAAGGGCATACTAATAGCAAGCCAATTCACAGAGGTATTTCCTACAGAGCTTCCAGGATTACCTCCCTAACGTGATATAGAATTCTCCATTCACTTGCAGCGAGGAATTTCACCTATAACCATCTCCCCTTATAGAATGTTAGCTTCTGAGATGGATGAACTGAAAAAGCAGCTGGAGAAGTTATTGTAAAAAGGCTTCATACACCTAAGTGTATCTTCATGGGGAGCACTAGTCCTCTTTGTGAAAAAGAAGGATAGTAGTTTGAGGTTTACATTGATTACAGGAAACTCAATGCTATGACTTTCAAGAACAAATATTCCTTACCAAGGATAAATGACCTGTTTGACAGACTTAGAGGGGCAAGGGTGTTCTATAAGATAAACCTTCATTCTATATATTTTCAGATAAGAGTAAAGGTGAGGGACATACCTAAGACAACCTTTAGGACCCGATATAAGCATTATGAGTACACAATTACGACTTTTGGTATCACTAAAGTTCCTGCAGTATTCATGGATGTCATGAATAGAATTTTTAGGCCTTGTTTGGATTAGTTTGTGGAGGTATTTATAGATGACATATTAATATACTCCAAAATTGAACAGGAGCATGCATAGCATTTAATTAAGGTAATGCAAATACTGAGAGAAAATCATATTATGGAAAGTTGTCCAAGTGTAGTTTTGGCCAAATAAGATTTCTTTCCTTGGGCATATTATTTCTAGTCGGGGATTGAAAGTATACCCAAAAAAGGTCAAGGCAGTTGAAGAATGGCCCAAGCTAACTACAGTTACTGACATTAGGAGTTTCTTAGGACTGGCAGGTTACTATAAGAGATTTATTAAGAACTTCTCTAAAATAGCATTACCAATGACAATGTTCACCCGAAAGTCCCAAAAATTTCAATGGACAACAGATTGTGAAAACAGATTCAAGGAGTTGAAGCAAAAATTGATCCAGGAACCTATCCTTATTTTACCAAACCCAGATAAGACCTTTACCATTTACACTAATCCATCTAGCACAGGACTTGGATATATATTGATGCAAGATCACCAAGTCATTGCATGTGGGTTTAGGCAGCTAAGACCTAATGAATTGAACTATCCAGTGCATGACTTGGAACTAGCAATAGTAGTTTTTGGTAGCCAAAGGGCTATTACCCCTTGTACAATTCCCAAAGTAACTTGAGAAGCACCACCCTCGGGAAACATGAGTGACCAACCTCGAGAAGGAGGGGGCCCTTACCATCCTTGGGAGGAACACCACCTTATAACCAAGGTGCCATAATCCCTGAGATCTCCAGATCACCTAGCCAAACACCACCCTTGGGGAAGACCTAGCACCAACCTCGGTGAATGACAACCACCCTCGGTAGGTAACAGAACCGACCTAAAAAAATCTATATATTACCACCTTCGGAATAGCGAACTCACCAAGTTCAGGAAAGTATATCCCCATCCTTGGCAAGGAAGAGCATCTTCCAAAGATGCCCTACTCTATCGAAGGGCCTCTCCTAATAGCCCTCAATGGCTATATTGAGCCAAAGGAGGCCTCCTATTCCGAAGGAGCCTTACACCCCGAAGGTCTCATTCTCCGAAGAGGTCTTGCGGTGATATGACAAAAATGGTTAAAAAGCCTCTGACAGAAAGACCTTGCACATGCCCCTGCCCTCTGGTCGAAACGGCCTACGGCCAGTTGGAGATACCTATCTCCGAGGGTATGGATCAAATCTGACCGAACACATGTCATAATCTGAACAGGCTGTGTCCAACGGCCTCCTCCCTCCACCCTCCTATAAATACTTAGGAAGGACCTTGGTAAGAAAGAGACAGAACTCTGGCTAATCCCCACTCTTTGCTCCTTACGGCTCTTACTCTCAAATACTAACTTGGGTGTTGGAGGCTCCTCCCTAAAAAACACATTCCAGGGAGTCTCTAAACCATGTTCTTGAAAGTCTTGTAGACACCATCCTACCGGCAGTCTCTCATTCAAGCATCTTCACACTGAAAGTCTCTCCCTCAGGCTAGCATGTCATACAATGAGGATGCCGCCGGGCATCAGTTGGTGCCCTCTGTGGGAACTCCCTCTCAGGTCATCATTGTTGAGACCCAGTGTTCTAAGGACAAGGGACTCCTGAAGTCCCAGTCCGTGTCAGAAGCTCTAACAACGATTGAACAACCTGTTGTAGAGACTTCTTTGGACGTCCTCTAACGGTCACAATGAGCCTTCTACGGCACTTTCAGTGCTCTATTATGGTTGAAATGACCCAACAACTCAACCAAAGGTGGTCACAACCACCTCCTGGGGGAAGGACGCTTTCTCCTAGCACCCAGCAAGAGAGGAGCACAAAGTTAGCCCGCTGGAGCTCCGGAAGTGGGAGCTCTCATGATGAGTCTTCAATGAAGCACATACCCTCCAGAGGATGTCACATAAGAGAAATGGTGTCAAGAAAACCCAACACTCCCCACCAGCAAAGTCCATCCCATACGGGAGGTCCAAGTCCCCCCAGCGACGAAGTTACTCTCCAAAAAGGAGATGTTGCTCTCTGTCACCGGCGGCCACCAGACAACAAGCGGAAGATAGTGTTACCAGCCTCATGGAGAAGATCCTAGAGAGGTTGGAAAAAGTAGAAAGACAGATCTCCCGGAAGCCTGTTTGGTTAAGGTTTTCGGAGACATTCACCAGAGAAGAGTCACCCTTCATCCGTGCAGTAGTAGAAGCACCTATGCCAAGTGACTTCCGAGTACCTTGCTTGGAAACATATGAAGGACGTAGTGACCTCTAAGCTCACTTGACAAAGTATAGGCGCAGCATGGTGTTGCACAGTGCTAATGATGCCACCTTTTGCAAATGCTTTGAAGTCACCCTTTCAAGGCTGGCAACTGTGTGGTATAACTCCCTGGCTCCTAAAACCATAATGTGTTTCCAGGAGTTATCCGCAGCGTTCACCCAGTAATTCATCGGAAGTATGCTAATGGAAAAGATGCCGGTCCAAATGTTTGACATAGCCCAAAAGATTGGGGAAACCATTTGGGACTATGTTGAGAGGTTCAACCAAGAAGCCCTGAGCGTGCCCAACTTCTGCCCCAAAATTCACATCCTCGCCATGATCAGAGGACTTCAGAGAGATTCACAACTCTTCTACGAGTTCTCCAAAGATCCCCTGGACACCCTCGAAGAATTTTACCGAAGGGCTAAACAACACATGACAACTGAGGAATTGAGGATGGGGGCCCCGAAGTCTGATCACCATTACATTGAGGGTCAGAGTACCACTCTTGGTATCCTATCGAGGGTGGAGGCAGACTTTGAAAACAAAGAGGGAAGAGGCCGATGTAATTCACTCCCCTGAACACCATAAGGACAAATTTACTGATGGCCATGAAAAGGCAAGGGACTACAATCCAACGTCCGAAGGCCATGACCTTGGAGAATAAGAAGAACATGAAGAAGTTTTTCCAATTTCACTAAGACCATGGTCACGACACCGAGGACCACTTCCAGCTAAAAAAGTACATCAAATCTCTGATCAAACAAGGCCAACTACGGCAATACCTGCGAATGCCGTCCCCCAAAGGAAGAAAAAAAGAAGAAAGGAAAGGGGAAGATGAGGACTACGATTTTGACTGACGTCGGAATCGAAGTCCTAGAAAGCATCCACCACCTCCGGTGGGAGTAATCAAGACAATCACCACTAGGATACCCTCAGCTGAAAGAAAAAGGAAAATACAGGAAATCTCGATGATGGAGTTTGGAAACCTAGCGAACAAGCTTGTTTCAAAATATGGGTCTACCGTGAAGTTCCCTCATGATGATCCCCTCCTAATCATGGCAAGGATAGGGAGTTGGGACATCAAAAGAGTGCTCATTGATGACAGTTCCAATGCTGACATTTTGTTCTCCCACCTGTTGCCGAACTTGGGCATCTCCAAGTGTGATCTCAAACCCGTTACTTCCCCTACATTCGGTGTAGGTCCCTCCGAACTCCCTGCGCTCAGGTGGATTACTTGCCCTTGATGCTAAGGGGAACTACGGTTCAAAACAAGGAAGATCTCTTTGGCTCCACAATGACAAGGTTCATTTTCATAGATGTCTCTTCTTCATATAATTCCATCCTAGGAAGGCAGACACAAGGAAATCTCTACATTCATCCAAATGTAAAGTACTTAATAGTCACTTTCGACACGAAGGAAAGGGACACGGAGATATTTATTGATCAAGCTGAGGTGAGGAAAGTCTTCATGAAGGCAAGACAAAGTCCAATGAAAGTTCATGCACAGACTTCGAAAGAAAAGAGCATACTCTCTGTTAATGTTGTGCCCAAAAGCCAATCATAAGATGATTGTATTTTTTGCACATTGAGTCATGATATTTCATTAAAGCATTCATCCAGCAATTATGTTTGTTGTTTTGTTGCTGCATAACGTAATAAACATAATTGTAACCCTAGAATAATGATATTTTCAAATGTCCCTAGTCTAGTATTATTGTGGAGTGGGTTGCAATAATACATAACGACTAGCATATGTGGAGACTACTATGAGATATGTAGTCTACATATGGGTACAAGTTGGAGAACTTGTGTACTGGACCGACCCACCATGAGAACACTACATGGATCGTTATATGAGTGTCATAAGTGATTCTCATAGTTGATGCCCAGAGACATCTTTGTTGGAAGACATTGTGACTTTGGGAGGGACTTCCTGAGGGGGAGAACGCATGGAGCTCAAATTTCCCAGGGGAGTATGCCTGAAAATACTCAGAAAAGAGGTCTAGGAGGTCCTCGGGGTGTTTTTCCGGGGAGGAGCCTCCGACGCCCTAGTCAGTGTCCTGAGAGGCGAAAAAATGGGGAGCACTAGGAAGTTTAGTGGCCTTGCCTGTTTGTGTTTTCTCAAGGAGGATGAGTCGAACTGTTTGCCAGGGTCTGTTCCCTGGTATTTATAGGAGTGCCCAGCCCATTCAGATGACGACACGTGTTCGGTCGGATGTTCTCTGAGTTTTTGGGCGTAGGAGACAAGTAGCCGGTGGCAGGCTCCTTGAGCCTTGAACCGAGACAGGTCATGACAAGACCTGGACGGCGTCGACGTGTCAGACCGCCGTTTGGGGCGGCATGTAACGCCTGTGGGTGACATGTCAGAGGCTCCTTAAATGCTCATGCCGTACTCCCGAAGTCCTCTGGGGGAGGTCGTCCTTTGGTATGGACGGCCTTCTTCGGGAGTTATGCTCATAGTTCGGGGAGTCCTTTAGTTCAGTGGTTCTGCCTTCGGAGGATTCTCTCCTGCTTGTAAGGGCTAGGCCTCTGTCCCGAAGGCGATCTGTTTGGTTCCCCGAAGGAGCCGGCAATACCTTTGGATTTCCTGGCGTATTAGCCGAAGTCCTGACTTCATGGTGCTCGACTTCGCTCCTGCCGAGGTCAATGACAGTGCTTCTTTTCGGCTGACGCCATGCTTCCCGAACATAACTTCGGCGGGATGTACGTACTGGGAGAGGCGATAGCCCTTCGGCTATCACAGGCCCCTCTCAAAAAAGCCGAAGTGGAAACTTCGGTTTGTCAGCTTTCGAGGGGCGCCTCTTTGGGCCTTGGGTGTAGCACCTGTGCCAAAAACAGACCTTTCGTCCGAAGACGTAGGCTGTTCGGCCATAGCCTGTCCTTGGGTGTCTTCGAGGTAACCTACTTTTTTTCCCTTTTGCAGCTCTGTGTAACGTCGCGTCTCATAACCAGGTGTGTCAGTCTAGAGCGGCGCGCCCAGGATTTAGAGGTGTCAGAAGGCATGTCCCTCTTTTGGCGCGATTGCTGACACGTAGCACCTTTGTCATTGGCGAGGGCTGCATCGGATACAACAGGTGCGTCTTTTCACGCTCAGTAATCAGTTATGGCGACTGTTCATCTTCGTGGTGTACTTATGATGCCGGTTCGCCTACCCCCCTCGGCCTATATATACTCTTGTTCCTTCATAACCTCCTTTTGCTTCTGCTTTTGCTCTCTTCTGCCTTTCAACTATTTTTGCGTTTTCTCCTGCTTTTCGCGGCGGTGCTGTTGGCAGAGTTTTTTTCGGCCACCTTTCACGACGGTGTCTTCAAACCCAGATTTTGGCAAAGCATTTGGTGGGTTTTAACTTCCGGAGTCTTCTGTTTTCAAGCTTTTTTCCCAAGGCCATATTTTCCTTTTTCCGACCTCATTTTTCAGCCGACATGCCTATTCCCGAGAGCTGGCAACCTCTTCTGTCTCACCCTTGCTGCACCACTCCTAAAAAACTAGAAAAATGGAAGAAAAAATTCTTCCTTCCCTCGTATGCCGTTACAAGGTTGCCACATTCTGACCAATTTAGCTTTTCAAACCGTAGTAACGAGGTTACCGTCTTCCGAGCCCAACTGAAGGCCGGACTTCGGTACCCTCCTCCGAAGATGATTTGTGACTTTTGCCAATTCCATGGCATTGCCGTAAATCAACTTCCGTCGAACTCGTACTGCTATTTTAACGCCTTCCTCTGTATGTGTGGCATCTTCAAAATAGAACCCCACTTCATTATCTTTATGCAGTACTATAAGCTCTTCGTGGTCCCGAAGGGTGGCTTTTACTTTATGCTACCTCGGGGATCAGGGAGCAAAAAGTATATGTTCACTTTTGCCACTAAGGACAGTTGGCGAGGGTGGCAACAAAAGTTTTTCTTTCTGAAGATGGAGGAGGCCTGGTCGCATGTTCCGACCAAGTGGGCTCAGGGAAGGCTGGAGATGGACGTCGTAGATCCGAGGATAATGCTGACTCCCGAGTTGGCTTCCGTATTCGCGGACTTCGACAGACGTATCCGAGCCGTCTCCGACTGGGATTCCGAGGTCCCTTCGCGCTCTCTCTACCCCTTCCCCATCAATTGGAAGCTGATGACCGAGGAGGTTCTTCGGGAACTAGGGGTAGTGAAGGAGCACAAGACGGACCTTGGGATGCCGGCTCCTGCCATCGCTGGGAAAGACTCCTGGCTGGTGCAACTCCTTCGGGAGGAAGTTACTTACGAAACTTTTTATGAGCGTAAGTTATCTTCGAGTCCCTTTGTTATAATTTCATCTTGGACTCACACTGATGTCTTCTTTCTTTTCCAGAGATGGGCGACGACACTGCTGCCTTCTACAAATCCCTTTTCCTCGGTCAATCCGAGAAAGGTGAGCAGACGAAGAAGGCCGTCTCCCGAAGGTGGAAAGCGACTGGGGCTGGGCCTTCTTCTAAACGGGCGAAGAAGACTGTTCAACTTCCTCAGCCGGAAGTTCTTGAGGGGGTAAGCGGAGAGCCCGAAGTTGCCGCCGCTCCGCCGCCCGAGGTTGCTGCTGTCGACGTCCCTCCTCGGAGTCCTACTTCGTCGCAGGCTCTTCTGGATGCCTTGGTAGAGGCCCCTTCTGCCGAGGAGCGGCGCAAGAGCAAAGGCAAGGGGATTTCTACCGAGGAGGTTTTGGATTCTGACGACGACGTGGCCGAAGTGCCACCAGGTTCATTTTCTAGCAAACTGTGATGCCTTCACTTTTTTGAATTTTGAGATTTACTTGCCTTGACCAGCTTTTTGTTTTGCCGTGCAGGGGAGTTACTTACTCCGGGTTGGGCAGCCGAGCATGCCCGGAAGCGAGCCCTTCGGGATGCCCGTATCCCGAAGGGGAAGATCCCGAAGGAGCCTTTCTGGTCGTTTACGGAGGACATGAATTTGTACTCCGGAGACTGCCAGCAAATGGCCAAAGAGATCTCGAAAGGGATCCTTACCGAGGCCTCCTTCAGGGCCATTGCGGAGGCTCACCCGGGCGATGATTCCCTCGCCGCGAAAGTTTCCGAGCACGCTGCCCAGGTATGCTTCGCGCCTTTCTTTTTCCTTTTGATTTCTTCTAAGTATTTGGCTCTCTTTTTTGCCTTACTGACTTTGCCTTTATTTCTTTGCAGCTGCTGGGGTATGCTGGTTTCCTCAGAGTTCGGGTGGCGAGGCAGACGGCGTTCCGAGCTTCGGCCTTAGAGGTCATAGAAAAAACTAAGGCCACGTGCTCGGAATTGGCTGCCCAGAACACGCAGCTGGCTCAAGCTGCAGAGAAGGAGGTTGCTGCCGTTCGGGAGGAGTTCCTGAAAGAAAAAGAAGAACTTTTGAAGGATTCCTCCCAGAAGATTTCTGACCTCGGCTCCCAGGTGGCGGAGCTGATTTCGGCAAACGAAGCGCATCAAAAGGAGAAGTCAGAGTCTGAGGCTCTCCTGGCGAAGGCGCTTGCTGAGAAGGCCGCGCTCCAAGCCGAGGTCGATTCTCTGAAGAAGGAGCCGAAGAAGAAGAAGATGAAGGCACTGAAGAAGGAGGTCGCAGATCTGACGAAGGACCTTGTGGACCTTGGGGTCGAGAAGGATAAATCCGACCAGATGACCAGGGTTGGTTTCCAGGACGGGTTTTGCCTCGCTCGGCACCAAGTTCTTCAGAGGTTCCCAGATCTGGACCTCTCTTTCTTGGAGGCCCTAAACATTCCCGAGGGGCCTCGGTGGTCTTGGTCCAAGGTTGAGCACCTGAACTTGCCTTCTTCTTTCCCGGCGCCAAAGGTGGTGGAAAAGGACGCAGGAGCTGGTGGCTCCCGGGACGCCGAGATTCCTTAGTTTGTTCTAGGGTCCTTTGCCTTCTTTTCCTTCTTTTTTGTACTTCTCCCTTTGGCACTCCTTCTTCTCTGTAAGCAAATTCATTTCAATAAAGACTTTTTCTTTTTAGAAAATTTGGCTAAGTCTTTTTGCGAGATTTTTCATTTCCCATTGTCCCGAACACGTTCGCTCAAGAGACTTCGGAAAATCATATCTGCGCTCGTTTCGGCGATCACCTTCGCGGAATTCTGACTTGTACAATTTATGCTTAGGAACTTTTCTGAGAAACTTTTGTACTTAGAATATTTTTTCTAATTTGTACAATACCATTTTCCCATCGAAATCCTAAGCATAGAACTTTTTCAAGGCGTCTGAATGCCAAGTATTTTTCAATTCTACGCCTTCGGGATCGCCGAGCTTGTACACCCCTTTTCGCACTTCGGCAAGTACCAGGTAAGGTCCTTCCCAATTTGCGCGGAGTACCCCGTGGGATGGCCTTCGGGGTGCAAATTCAGCCTTTCGGAGAATGAGGTCTCCTCTCTTGATTCCCTTTGGCCTGGCCCGTAAGTTTATGGCCACAGCCACTCTTTGCTGAAATGCTTTTCTTCTCAGTTCAGCTATTTCTCTGTGTTCGCCGACGAGGTCGAGCTTGGTCCTCATGCCGAGGTCATTTCCACTTTCATCAAACACTTGCACTCGCACTGATGGTCGTACTACCTCGATTGGGATGATAGCCTCTGTACCGAAAACAGGTGAAAAAGGTGTCTCCCCTGTGGCTCTTCGGGGTGTTGTTCGGTAACTCCATAATACGCTTTGGAGCTCTCCTGGCCATTTCCCTTTTGCTTCCCCCAGTCTCTTTTTCAGACCATCTTTTATGGTCCTATTAGATACTTCTACCTGCCCATTGCTTTGGGGGTGAGCTACTGGGGCGAAGTGCATTTTTGTTCCGAGGTCACTGATAAATTCCTGGAATCCCTTGTCTATAAACTGGGACCCATTATCAGCTACTAGTACCCTCGGTATGCCGAATCTGCATACAATGTTCTTCCATATGAACTTTTGCACCTCTTTTGCCGAGATAGTCGCCAGGGGTTCTGCCTCGACCCATTTGGAGAAATAGTCTACTGCTACCACGCAGAACTTCACGCCTCCAGGCGCTGTTGGGAGCGGCCCAATGAGGTCTATGCCCCAGACTGCGAAGGGCCAGGGATAGTCAGCCGAAGTTACTAATTCCGAGGGTGTCCTCTGGATATTCACGTGCCTTTGGCAATTACCGCATTTCTGGACGAACTGCCTAGCGTCCTTTCTCAGGGTAGGCCAAAAGTATCCTTGGTGAAGTATTACTGCTGCCAGGGCGTTGGTTCCGATGTGTGAACCACAAGCGCCTTCGTGTACTTCTTCGAGGATCATTTCAGTATCCTCTTCGCCAACACACCTCTGTAGTGGATTTGCATATCCCTGCCGATATAATTCTTCGCCAATTAGGAAGAATCGACCGGAGCATCTTCGCACTTTTGCAGCTTCGCTGGGGTCTTCGGGGAGCGTATTGTCTGCGAGATATCTTTTTATCGGGTCTTTCCAGCCTTTTCCCGAAGTTACTATGCTCAGCACTGTGATGCTCGGGTGGTTTAGCACCTCGGTGCATGTTTTTGATTTTGCCAAGCAATCTGCCTCGGCATTATCTCGTCGAGGTACGTTTTTGATTCATACGGTGTCGAACTCCCGGATGAGCTTTGCTACCAATTCATGGTATTTTGCCAAGGTTGGGTCCTTTGCCCCGTAGTCTCCTGCCGTTTGCCGAACTACCAGCTGGGAATCGCTGTGGGCTTTCAAGTTTCTTATGCCAATTTTTCTGGCTAGGCGCAATCCTGCTATGAGGGCTTCATACTCAGCCATATTGTTGGTGACGTTAAAGCTGAACTTGATAGCCTTCATTACTTCTAGGCCTTCGGGACCTCTAATAATTACCCCAGCTCCCTGGTGTTCGGACCCTGAGGCTCCGTCAACATACAAAGTCCATTCGGGCTCACCTTCGCCAGGATCCGGATGGCTATCCTCGGTGGTCGGTACTTCGGCAATGAAGTCTGCCAGGGCTTGAGCTTTTATGGCTTTCCGAGGTTCATAAGTGATGTCGTGTTCGCCAAGCTCTATACACCACTTGGAAAGCCTTCCCGAATGATCAACTTTCCTCATGACATCCCGTAGTGGTAGACTACTTCGGACGATGATAGGGTGAGCCTGAAAGTATGGTCGTAGCCTTCTTCCTGCTAGTACCAGAGCAAATATAGCTTTCTGCAGCAAGGGATACCTGACTTCGGCACCGTGCAGGGACTTGCTTACATAATAGACCGGCCATTGCTTCGGCCCCTCTTCTTTCACAAGGACCGAGCTCACAGCTTTTTCTGTGACGGTGAGGTATAACACGAGGGGCTCTCCCTTGTGAGGTTGTCGTAGAGTGGGCAGACTGGCTAAGTAGATTTTGAGTTCTTCCCAGGCCTTTTGGCAGTCTTTATTCCAAGGATGATCATCATTTCCAAGGTTGTCCTCCTTTTTTGTTGCCTTAGTGAGGACTTTGAAGAACGCTCGACACCGGTCTCCATATCTGGAAATGAACCTACTAAGAGAGGTTATCCTTCCAGTGAGTCTCTGCACATCTTTTATTGTGGCGGGAGTTCGGAATTCGAGTAAAGTCTTAATTTTTTCTGGGTTAGCATCAATGCCTCTTTCTGATACCATGTACCCAAGAAACTTTCCCGAGGTCACTCCGAAGATACACTTTTCGGGATTAAGGCGGATCCCGAAGGTTCTGAGCTGGTGGAAAGTTTCCTTTAGATCCGCGACGTGGTCACTAGGCAGCTTGCTCTTAACTATCATGTCGTCGACATAGACTTCCATATTTCTCCCTATTTGATCACTAAAGACCTTGCTCATCAACCTCTGGTAGGTTGCTCCTGCATTTTTTAGGCCGAAGGGCATCCTGACGTAACAGTACGTTCCCCCCTCGGTGATGAAGGAGGTTTTCTCCTCATCTTCGGGGTCCATCCTTATTTGATGATACCCACTGAAGGCGTCTAGGAAACTTAGGAGCCCGTATTCGGCAGTTGAGTCTACCAATTGGTCTATCGGTGGGAGAGGGTATGAGTCTTTAGGGCAAGCATCGTTCAAGTTCCTGAAGTCGATGCACATTCGGAGCTTACTGCTTCCTTCTTTTGTGGCAATTACCACATTGCTTAACCATTCGGGGTATTTGACCTCCCTGACGACACCAGCGTCTAACAAGCGCTGGACTTCGGTTTTGACAAAGTTACTTTTATGGACCGAGATGCTCCGTTTCTTTTGCCGGACAGGTTTTGCCTCCGGACTTACTTTAAGGCTATGCTGTATTACGCCAGGGTTTACCCCTGGCATATCTTTCGGCGAGTAGGCAAATAGATCTTTATTTGTCAGCAGAAAAGATACAAGTTTTTTCTTGTCACCTTCGGCCAAGTTTTTCCCTATTCGGGTATTTTGGCCTGGGACAAGTTCCACTTCTTCTATTTCCGCCTTCGCGGGATCTTCTGCCTCGCCCTTCTTTGGTGCCTTTGCCTCCATCGTTTGTGCGAAGTTGTTTGCTGGAGCTTTTCGTGCCTTGACGAACACCTTCCTTACTTCGCTCTGATCGATGAAGATTTCCGCGTCTCCATCCTTGGTGGCGAAAGTGACAGTTAAGTATTTCACATCAGGGCGAATGTGCAGATTTCCCTGTGTCTGTCTTCCAAGGATGGCGTTGTATGACGAAGGGACATCCATGACGATGAACCTTGTCATTGTGGAGGCAAATAACTCAACAGTCCCGTCTACCGAAGTCCCTTTCATCATTAGGGGAAGATCCATCCATCCGAGGACGGGTAGCTCGGATGGTCCCACCCCGAAGGTAGGCGAGGTGACAGGCTTGAGGTCGCTGCTGGATATGCCCAATCTCGGCAGCAAATGTGAAAACAGGACGTCGGCATTTGATCCATCGTCAAGTAACACTCTCTTTACGTCCCAGTTTCCTATCCTTGCCATGACCAATAGTGGGTCGTCATGGGGAAATATGACGGCGGAACCATCCTTTCGGGCCAGCTTCTTCGTTGGACTCTGATATTCCATGACTGCTATTTCTCTGGCCTTCCTCTTTCTTTCCGAGGATGGAAGTCCCGTCGTGATTGTTTGTATTAACCCTGCCGAAGGTGGAGGACGCCTCTTTGGACTTCGGTTCCTCCTTCTGTCGGAGTCGTAATCCTCGTCATCTGCCTTTCCTTCCTCCTCTTTTCTCCCTTTCGGGGAAGGCATTCGCAGATAACACCGAAGTTGACCCAGTTTGATCAGCGACTCTATGTACTTCTTCAGTTGGAAGCAGTCTTCGGTGTCATGGCCGTGGTTGCGGTGGAACTGGCATAACTTCTTTATGTTCTTTTTGTTATCAGCGGTCATGGCCCTTGGCCGCTGAATTTGGGTCCCCTGTCTTTCCATTGTCATGAGGATGTTGGTCTTTGTGGTGTTCAGGGGTGTGAAGGTTGGGAGTTTCCTTCCCCGCATTCTCCGAGGTCGTCCTGCCTGTTCGGCTGGATATCGGTTTTGCTGGCTGTATCCTTCAGCCCGGTGGTGATCGGACTTTGGTCCACCCATTCTTAGCTCTTCGGCCGTCATGTGCTGTTCGGCCCTTCGGTAGAACTCGCCAAGTGTGTCCGGTGGGTCTTTGGAGAATTCATAAAACAGCTATGAATCCTTCCGAAGGCCCCGTGTCATCGCGAGGATGCGTATTTTGGGCCGAAAGTCTAGGACACTCAAAGCTTCTCTGTTAAACCTTTCGACATAGTCTCGGATGGTTTCTCCACTTCTTTGCGCTATGTCAAACATCTGGACGGGCATCTTCGCCGTCGGCCGACTTCCAATGAATTGTTGTGTGAAGGCTGTAGGTAACTCCTGAAACTCTGTGATGGTTCCTGGAGCTAATCAATTGTACCATGCTGTTGCTGGTCCTGTGAGGGTGACCTCAAAACATTTGCACAAGGTGGCGTCGTCAGCACCGTGCATCATTATGCTGCGTCTATACTTGGTCAGATGAGCCTGTGGATTAGTTCGGCCATCGTACGTTTCTAGCCGAGGTACTCGGAAGTCACCTGGCTTGGCTGCTTCAACTACAGCTCGGGTGAATGGGGACTCATCCTCACAGAAGGTCCCAGATAGCCTGGCCTAGACGGGCTTCCGGGCTACCTGTTTTTCCACCCTGTCCAACCTCGTCAATATCTTCTCCAAAAGGAGCGTGGCGCTAGGCTCTTCCTCCTGGTGCTTGTGGGCTTCGTTGCAAGGAGATTGCCTGTGCCTCTTCGGGGAGTGACTTCGACGCCGAGGGGATGGAGACTTCACCTCGGGTGATGAGTTCCTTTGGTATGGGACTTTAGCTCGCTTAGACCCCACTTGTCCGCAAGTCGTGCCCCGAGGGGCATGTTTTCTGTCGAAGACTCTTCACGGGGGTCCCCACTTCCCGAACTGTGGTAGGTTGGCTTGGGGCTTTTCTCCTGAGGGCGTACTGGTGAGGGAGGCCTTTGGGCCTGAGTTGGTTGCGGCCACCTTCGGTCTATCTGTTGCGTCATTTCAGCCATAACAGACCGTTGAAAGTCCAACACAAAACTCATGGTGATGACAAGAGGATGCTCCTCCTCCGGCAAAGAAGTCCCTAGAATGGTTTGCTCAGTAGCCGGTTGAACTTCAGGCGCGAACGGGGACCTTGGGAGTCCCTTGTCCTTGGAACGCCGAGTCTTAACGACGGCGACCTGAGGGTGGGTTCCCACAGACGGCGCCAAATGATGCCTAGAGACATCTTTGTTGGAAGACATTGTGACTTCGGGAGGGACTTCCTGAGGGGGAGAACGCCTGGAGCTCAAATTTCCCAGGGGAGTATGCCTGAAAATACTCAGAAAAGAGGGTTAGGAGGTCCCCGGGATGTTTTTCCGGGGAGGAGCCTCCGACGCCCTAGTCAGTGTCCTGAGAGGTGAAAAAAGGGGGAGCACTAGGAAGTTTAGTGGCCTTGCCTGTTTGTGTTTTCTTAAGGAGAAGGAGTCGAACCGTTTGCCAGGGTATGTTCCCTGGTATTTATAGGAGTGCCCAGCCCGTTCAGATGACGACACGTGTTCGGTCGGATGTTCTCTGAGTTTCTGGGCGTATGGGACTAGTAGCCGGTGGCAGGCTCCTTGAGCCTTGAACAGAGACAGGTCGTCACAAGACCTGGACGGCGTCGGCATGTCAGACCGCCATTTGGGGCAGCATGTAACGCCTGTGGGTGACATGTCAGAGGCTCCTTAAATGCTCATGCCGTACTCCCGAGGTCCTCTGGGCGAGGTCGTCCTTTGGTATGGACGGCCTTCTTCGGGAGTTATGCTCATAGTTTGGGGAGTCCTTTAGTTCGGTGGTTCTGCCTTCGGAGGATTCTCTCCTGCTTGTAAGGGCTAGGCCTCTATCCCGAAGGCGATCTGTTTGGTCCCCTGAAAGAGCCGGCAATACCTTTGGATTTCCTGGCGTATTAGCCAAAGTCCTGACTTCGTGGTGCTCGACTTCGCTCCTGCCGAGGTCAATGATAGTGCTTCTTTTCGGATGACGCCAGGCTTCCCAAACACAACTTTGGCGGGAAGTACGTACTGGGAGGGGCGATAGCCCTTCGGCTATCAATAGTGATCATGGTATATGTAGTCCTTCGACCTAAGATCATCAAGGTTCCCTACATGTGAGTCACATACTTTGATACTTTCCTTTGTTGCTCGTAACTGAGTGAACTTGAAGGAGGTCATTGGGTATGTCACATATCATGCGAAGGGATTTGTATGATCAAGATGGGATTTGTCCCTCTTATGTAACGGGAGTGATATCTTCGGGCCCCTTGATAGAGTAAGACTTAGAAATTGCCTGGCCATTCCCGGATGAGTTGATATATGATATCAATGTCATCAGTTTAAGTTGGTCTACTCGGTAATAAAGAAACCAAAGATTGGGCTATACGAGAGTGACACATTCCATGTCTCGTGCTTAGTCTTGATATCTTGGACAAAGGGACAATGGCACATATATCGATGATGATCATAAAGGTTTAGTCGAATCACCAACAATCTTGTCACTTAGGTAGCAATGATGTGTTGCTAGACACCGCTCATTGCTTATGATCATAAATGTGATTTATGATCATTGCTAATGTGGTAAGAGCATATTGGGTCGCACACATAGAGCTATTTGGATCATTATGGTGCATGGGCTAATTATTTGCGTTATGGTTTCACAATAATTTCGTATTAATAATGGGCCCAAAAGTTGAGCCATTATTAAGCCCAAAATTGAACCCTAATTGGATTAGGGCTTTGAAACCCATTAGGCCTAGAAGTTGAGTCTCACTATAAATACAACTTTTCGTGAGAAATTCACAGCTTCTTACCCTAGCCTCCCAAAAAGGACAGCCGCACTCTTCTTTTGCAATTCCTTGGAGGACGCAAGCTAGCACTGCGAGCGCAAGAGAAACACATCTGCTAGGATGTGGTGGAAGCGTGGTGATCCCGAGAGGCTCGTGTGGATACCACAGAGAGCTTGAACACGTCAACTATTCAAGTTTTGTAGTTCAACGTTACAGTTGAGAGAGAGATCTCAACCAAAAATTAGGTATGAAAATTTTTGAACACCTAGTTTACCCCGTTTCACTTGGATCTAAGAGGCTTTCGATTAAATTTTGCTGCACTGTTTGGCTCGCGAAACCCAACAGTGGTATCAGAGCTACTGGTGAAACCCTAAATCGGGATTGAATGTTGAATCGCATGATGTTATGAGTTCGGTTGCTTTCGGCTATGATTAATTAGATTGATTCATGATGCATGAAACCGAAACTTGTAATGAACATATGAGATATATGAAGAAACGACAAAAATTGGTTAATGAGATTAACCCAAAATTGATAAGTATGAGATACCTATATGGATTAAGATTCTTGCAATAGTTCCAAAAACCCTAGCTTGGTTCGGATTCGGCTTATTCGGGCACCGAAAGTAAGGTATTTTTGGTGGCTCGAATGAAGGAGTCTCAGATGCCTACTTGCTCGAAATAGAAGATCTCGGGCAAAGCAATTGTAAGACAATTTTTTACGCTGGGGGCACACTACCCCCTCGCAACCCCCCGCAAGGGCGGCCCCCTTTGACCGGTCAACAGAACCACCGCCTGCTGACCGGCCAGCGGGACCGCAGTATGTGAAGCGCCACATAAATTAAAACTAGTTAATCAATGTGCATCAATTGTCATGCATTTTTGTTGAATGAGATTTGACATGATATGCTGATTGGTGTTTAAAGCATGGTGCATGGTTATAGCCCTTGATTGGTTGTACTTGTAAATACAGCCTCTGAGTCATGCCTTTTCTTATCACTCTCATTGTACATTGTTTTCTCACCTTACTCCCTTCAAATGTAACTCGAGTTTTCTATTATTAATGTAATGGTACATTATGGGATCATCCAAGATGGTATGTCCAAGGATCATCCAAGGTGGAATGTCCAAGGAGGTGACAACAAAAGGGCAACCAAGAAAGGAAAAGAAGGAGCTTGTGAAAACTCTTTTCTTTTCTTAGGCTTTTATGATATTCACATTGGCTTGAGAATATCACATAGTTTGGGCTATAAGCATGTCACGTTTACTTTCTTGTAAGCATGAGATGCATGTTTTATATTTGTATGTGATGCATGTATAAGATAACCGAAGATAACAAATTGGTGAGATCAAAAGAAAAATCCCTCAAACAAATATTAAGTCATTAAATGTGATGTCTTCCAAATGTTGGCACTCGTCAAGACTTTGATCAACATTAGGTGGGTTTGCCAAAGCAAAGCGCCTATGTTCATCTTGGTAAGGCGTGATGGGATAATAGTGATATCCAAACTGCTAACTTTGGGTCTGACTTAACTAAGTCATCCTAATAGGATTAGGGACTTAGAGGCATGGAGTTAGGCTTAAGTTCATAAGATGAGCTTGGACAAGTGTTGTTCACCCAACTATTCAAGAGCTGCATGAGATGCAATTGGCAAGGAGTTGCCTACCTAAATAACTGTAACTTGAGAGAAAAGCCAAAGCTGACTCAAGTTATGGTCAAATATGGATCTTGGCCCACTAGAATACCTTAGTGTCGAGATGTTCCAGAATAATATCGAGGGTTATTATTTTGAGGAAAATAGTGGGAGTATCATTTAATAAAAGCCCTTATAAAATGAATTAAAATACATGACTCTTACACTTCATATTTACTGTTGTAGAAAACCATGGCACAAAACACATCGACACTTTTATTGCGATCTATCCTTGAGAAGGAACAACTGAATGGGACCAACTTTCTCAAATGGTACCGAAACTTGAGGATAGTCCTCAAGCAAGAGAGAAAGACTTATGTCCTATAGGAGCCCATTCCGAATGAGCCTGCTGCCACTGCTCCAAGGGCTGAAAGGGATGCTCACAAGAGGCATTCTGATGATGTTTTGGATGTTGCATGCCTCATGCTTATTACCATGGAATCTGAGCTTTAAAAGCAATATGAGAACATGGGGGCATTCGATATGATCAAACATCTCAAAATGCTTTTCCAAGAGCAAGCTGGGCATGAGAGGTTTGAAACCTCTAAGGCATTGTTTCAGTGCAAGATGCCTGAGAGAAGTCCCATGGGTCCTCATGTGCTCAAGATGATTGGGTACATTAAGAATCTTGAGAGTTTGGGATTTGCTCTTCAGAATGAGTTGGCTGTTGATGTAGTCTTGCAATCGTTGCCTGAAAGCTATAGTCAGTTCATCATGAACTATAACATGAACGACCTTGACAAGTCCCTCCTTGAATTGCTCAACATGTTGAGAACTGCTGAGCAAAACCTTAAGAAGGCTAAGCCTATTTTGATGGTTCAAAAGGGCAAGGGAAAGGGAAAAGCTAACAAGAAGAAGGATAAAGCTAATGGAAAGTCCAATGCCAATTCTTTTTCAGCTGCACTGAAACCAAAGGGTGGTGTGGCAAAGGAAGGGGAGTGCTTCCATTGTAAGCAACCTGGACACTGGAAGCGCAACTGCAAGCTCTATCTTGAAGAACTTGCTAAGGAAAAGGGAAGTAAGACTTCCACTTCAGGTATTTTTGTTATAGAGGCTAACTTTTCTACTTCCTCATCTTGGGTATTGGATACTGGATGTGGATCTCACATTTGTGCAAATGTGCAGGATCTAAGTAGAAGTAGAAGATTGGCCCGAGGTGAAGTGGACCTACGTGTTGGAAATGGAGCAAGGGTTGCTGCCTTAGCCGTAGGGACTTATGTTCTCACTTTACCTAGTGGATTAGTTTTAGAATTAGACAACTGCTACTTTGTGCCTACTATTAGTAGAAATTTGATTTCTGTTTCTTGTTTGGACAAGAAAGGTTTTTCATTTATAATAAAGGACAAATGTTGTTCTATTTATTTGAATGAAATCTTTTATGGTAGTGCTCAACTTAGCAATGGGTTGTATGTTCTAGACCTCGAAGATCCAATCTATAATGTGAATACCAAGAAGGTCAGATTAAATGATTCGAACCCGACCTATCTCTGGCACTGTCGCTTGGGCCATATAAATGAGACCCGCATATCCAAGCTCCATAAGGATGGACTCTTGGACTCATTTGATTTTGAATCATATGAGACATGTGAGTCATGTTTGTTGGGCAAGATGACCAAAGCCCCATTCATAGGGCAAAGTGAAAGGGCTAATGACTTACTAGGACTCATACATAGTGATGTATGTGGCCCTATGTCTACACAAGCTAGAGGAGGTTTCCAATACTTCATTACTTTCACTGATGACTTCAGCAGATATGGCTATGTGTATCTCATGAGACACAAGTCAGAATCCTTTGAAAAGTTCAAAGAATTCAAGAATGAAGTAGAGAATCAACTCGGGAAGAGTATCAAAGTGCTTCGATCAGATCGAGGTGGAGAGTACTTGGATTGAGAATTCCTTGACTATCTGAAGGAGTGTGGTATAGTATCACAACTCACTCCACCAGGTACACCTCAATGGAATGGTGTATCTGAAAGGAGAAATCGAACTCTGTTAGACATGGTTCGCTCTATGATGAGTCAAGCTGACCTTCCAAACTCCTTTTGGGGACATGCTCTAGAGACAGCCGCTTTTACACTAAACCGAGTTCCATCTAAATCGGTTCAAAAGACACCATATGAGATATGGAGTGGGAGGCATCCCAATTTGTCTTTTATGAAGATTTGGGGCTGTGACGCTTATGTGAAACGTCAATCCTCTGACAAACTAGGGCCCAAATCTCAAAAATGCCTTTTTGTTGGGTATCCCAAAGAAACAAAGGGTTACTATTTCTACAATCCTTCTGAGCAAAAAGTGTTTGTTGCTCGAACTGGTGTCTTTTTAGAGAAAGAGTTTATCTCTAAAGAAACTAGTGGGAGGAAAGTAGAACTTGAAGAAATTCAAGAACAACAAGGAGACATCGAACCTGAAATGGAACCTGAACAGACACCACAAGATGTTGTGGTTCAAGAGTCTGTTCCTGTAGCACAGAGCCCACGTAGGTCTGGTAGGATTCGGCGTGAGCCCGAGAGATATGGATTTCTCATGACTCACACTGGTGATGTGATGCTCATGGATCAGGATGAGCCCACAACCTACCAACAAGCTATGTCGGGGCCTGACTCTGAGAAGTGGCTAGTGGCCATGAAATCCGAGATGGAATCCATGTATGAAAACCAAGTATGGACTTTGGTTGACCCACCTGAAGGGGTAAAACCCATAGGGTGCAAATGGGTTTTCAAGAAGAAAACTGACATGGATGGTAATGTGATTACCTTTAAGGGACGATTGGTTGCAAAAGGTTTCAAGCAAATTCATGGTATTGACTATGATGAAACTTTTTCACCAGTTGCTATGCTTAAATCCATTTGAATTTTGTTTGCTATTGCTGCACACTATGATTATGAGATATGGCAAATGGATGTCAAAACTGCATTCCTAAATGGAAAGCTACTTGAGGATGTGTACATGACACAACCTGAGGGTTTTGTCACTCCTGAGAATGCCAATAAAGTGTGCAAGTTGCAAAGGTCCATTTATGGACTGAAGCAAGCTTCTCGAAGTTGGAATCTTCATTTTGATGACGCAATCAAAGAGTTTGGTTTTATCAAAAATGAAGATGAACCTTGTGTCTACAAGAAGGTTAGTGGGAGCGCTATTGTCTTCTTGGTGTTGTATGTAGATGACATACTACTCATCGGGAATGACATTCCTGAGCTACAGTCTGTGAAGACTTGGCTAGGGAAATGTTTCTCTATGAAGGACTTGGGTGAAGCAGCCTATGTGTTAGGCATCAGGATCTATAGAGATAGATCTAGAAAGCTTCTTGGCCTAAGTCAAAGTACATATATTGACAAGGTGCTAAAGAGGTTTAGCATGCAAGATTCCAAGAAAGGATTCTTGCCCATGTCACATGGTATAACTCTTTCTAGATCTCAGTGTCCGAGTACACCCGAGGAGAGAGAGCGCATGAGTAAGATTCCATATGCCTCAGCAATTGGATCTATCATGTATGCCATGATATGTACTCATCCCGATGTCTCATATGCCTTGAGCATGACGAGTAGGTACCAATCGAACCCCGGTGAGAGTCATTGGACAGCTGTTAAGAACATCCTTAAGTACTTACGAAGGACTAAGGATGCATTCTTGGTCTTTGGAGGTGAAGATGAGCTCGTTGTAAGGGGTTACACCGATGCAAGCTTCCAATCCGATAAGGATGATTTTAGATCGCAATCTGGTTATGTGTTTTGTATTGGTGGTGGTGCTGTGAGCTGGAAGAGTTCAAAGCAAGAGACAGTAGCTGACTCTACAACAGAATCTGAGTACATTGCCGCCTCTGATGCTGCGAAGGAGGCAGTTTGGATCAAGAAGTTCATCACTGAACTTGGAGTGGTTCCAAGCATTGCCGACCCGATAGAGCTCTATTGTGACAACAATGGAGCAATCGCACAGGCTAAGGAACCTCGATCTCACCAGCGATCCAAACACATACTCCGACGCTATCATCTCATCAGGGAGATCATCGAGAGGGGTGATGTAAGGATATGCAGGACTTCGACAGACAGCAACATTGCTGATCCACTGACAAAGCCCCTTACGCAGCAGAAGCATGATAGCCATTCTAGGTCCATCGGTATTAGATACATGGATGATTGGCTTTTAGTGCAAGTGGGAGATTGTTAGTGTTGTGCCCAAAAGGCCAATCATGAGATGATTGTATTTTTTGCACATTGAGTCATGATATTTTATTAAGGCATTAATCCAGCAATTATGTTTGTTGTTTTGTTTCTGCGTAACTTAACAAACATAATTGTAACCCTAGAATAATGATATTCTTAAATGTCCCTAGTCTAGTATTATTGTGGAGCGGGTTGCAATAATACATAACGACTAGCATATGTGGAGACTAATATGAGATATGTAGTCTACATATGGGTACAAGTTGGAGAACTTGTGTACTGGACCGACCCACCATGAGAACACTACATGGATCGTTAGATGAGTGTCATAAGTGATTCTCATAGTGATCATGGTATATGTAGTCCTTCGACCTAAGATCATCAAGGTTCCCTACATGTGAGTCACATACTTTGATACTTTCCTTTGTTGCTCGTAACTGAGTGAACTTGAAGGAGGTCATTGGGTATGTCACATATCATGCAGAGGGATTTGTATGATCAAGATGGGATTTGTCCCTCCTTTGTAACGAGAGTGATATCTTCGGGCCCCTTGATAGAGTAAGACTTAGAAAAATGCATGGCCATGCTCGGATGAGTTGATATACGATATCAATGTCATCAGTTTAAGTTGGTCTACTTGGTAATTAAGAAACCAAAGATTGGGCTATACGAGAGTGACGCATTCCATGTCCCGTGCTTAGTCTTGATATCTTGGACAAAGGGACAATGGCATATATCGGTGATGATCATAAAGGTTTAGTCGAATCATCGACAATCTTGTCACATGGGTAGCAATGATGTGTTGCTAGACACCGCTCATTGCTTATGATCATAAATGTGATTTATGATCATTGCCAACGTGGTAAGAGCCTATTGGGTCGCACACATAGAGCTATTTGGATCATTAGAGTGCATGGGCTAATAATTTGGGTTATGGTTTCACAATAATTTCATATTAATAATGGGCCCAATAGTTGAGCCATTATTAATACTGAAATTAAATCATAATTGGATTAGGGCTTTGAAACCTATTAGGCCTGGAAGTTAAGTCTCACTATGAATACAACTTTTAGTGAGAAATTTGCAGGTCTCCTTGCCCTAGCCTCCAAAAAGGACAGCCACACTCTTCTCTTGCAATTCCTTGGAGGACGCAAGCTAGCACTATGAGCGCAAGAGAAACGCATCTGGCGGGATGTGGTGGAAGCATGGTGATCCTGAGAGGCTCGTGTGGATACCATAGAGAGCCTGAACACGTCAACTGTTCAGGTTTTGTGATTTGACTCTACAGTTGAGTGAGAGATCTCAACCGAAAATTAGGTATGAAAATTTTTGAACACCCGGTTTACCCCGTTTCACTTGGATCCTGGAGGGTTTCAGTTAAATTCCACTGCGCTGTTTGGCTCCCGAAACCCATCAGTTTCATGGAAAGAAACCTTGCTATTTTGACACCCAAGCATGTCTAAGATGTGGATCCATGGATCATTGGATGAAAGATTGCCCACGGGCTCAAAGGAGGCTAAAAGTCCAATGTCCAGTAAGGGCTATTGGGGCAGGACCTAGAGAGGAAGCACCAATGGAGGGATAGCAGAGGCCAATTCCTCTAGTTCCTCACCCTCCAGTGTAGAGAGCTAGCAGAGTCTTCCAAGTGGAGAATCTAGAGACATCACAGTAGGGAGAAGCACTAAGAGGTAACATTTACCTTAATGGTATGCCTGTTAGTGTTCTATTTGATACTGATGCATCTGTGTCTATAGTGGCTAGGAAATTTACTGATGCCATGAAATTGCCTACTGAAATCATGCCTAAGATATCCTTAGTGAAAACAGCAGGTAGTTAATGTCTTTTCACTAATGACCTAGCTAAGGATTGTCAGCTAATAGTAGGAAAGACTAAGGTTATGACTAATCTGCTAGTGTTGGACATTCCTAAGTATGATTTAGTGCTGGGTATGAATTGGCTTGCTATGCATAATATAATAATTGATTGTGCTAAAAGAGAAATCACGTTGCCTGATGGTGAAGTGTATGCATTAGTGAATTCTAAGGAATTAGTGTATAACATGCATGGAATGGAACTAGAGGTATTATATGAGATACTTGTGATTTCTAAGCTTGATTTTTGTTATGCATTGAATGAATTGCATTGTGAAGAAGAAGTCGATAGAATACCTGTAGTGAGAGACTTCCCATAAGTTTTTCATAAAAACTTACTAGGTATTCTGCCACTAAGAAAGATTGAATTTGAAATCAAGTTGCAACCAAGAACTAGTCCAATATCCATTCCTCATTGGGGAATGCCCATCATAGAGATGAATGAGCTCAAGAAACAAGTATATGAACTTCTTGAAAAAGGGTTCATAAGGCCAAGTGTTTCACCATGGGGAGCTCCTGTTCTCTTTGTGAAGAAGAAGGATGGATCATTGAGACTATGTATTGACTACAGGAAGCTCAATGCAGTGACTATCAAGAACAAGTATCCACTCCCTAGGATGGAGGATCTTTTTGATCAACTCAAGGGAGCTAAAATCTTCTCCAAGATAGATTTGAGATCTGGATACTTCCAGTTGAGAGTAAAGGAAGAGGATATTCCTAAGACTGCATTCAAGACCAGATATGGGCATTATGAGTACAGATCCATGCCATTTGGTTTAACTAATGCCCCAGCTGCTTTCATGGACCTGATGAATAGGGTGTTTAGACAAATATGTGGTTGTCTTCATTGATGATATCCTAGTGTATACCAAGGATGAAAATGAACATGAACATCATCTGAAGATTTTCTTAAAGACTGTTGGAGCATTAGCTTTATGCCAAGTTATACAAGTGTCAATTTTGGATAAAGAAAGTGTTTTTCCTAGGACACATCATAGATGCACAAGGCCTTAAGGCAGAGCCTAAAATGGTCAAGGCAGTGTAAGAGTGGGAAACACCAAAGACTATAAAGGAAATCAAAAGTTTCCTAGGATTAGTTGGATATTACAGTAGATTTGTATTAGGTTTTTCCATGATTGCCTCAGTTCTTACTCATCTGACCAAAAAGAGTCAAAGATTTGAGTGGGCTAAGAAGTGTGAAAAGAGTTTCCAGGAGCTCAAGCAGAGGTTGATTGAAGCTCTAGTATTGATTCTTCCCGATCCAAGCATACCCTACATCATCCATACAAACGCTTCTAGATCTGGGTTAGGTTGTGCGTTTATGCAAGATAGGAATGTCATTGCTTATAGGTCAGAGCAGTTGAGACCTCATGAGCAAAATTATCCTACCCATGACCTAGAACTGATAACAATGATTTTTTCTCTGAATCAATGAAGGCATTACTTGATGGGTAAGTCCTTTGTGACCTACACTGACCATAAGAGCCTAAAGTACTTCTGCACTTAGAAAGAGTTGAACATGAGGAAAAGGAGATGGTTAGAGTACATCAAGGACTATGACTATAGTATAGAGTACACAGAGGGCAAAGGCAATCTAGTAGTAGATGCCTTGGGCAGGAAGTACACAGGACTTTTGAAAGGAGGATCCATAGCTGATCATGATGAGCATAATAGTCTGCTATGCTTATGGCATGAGTGGCATAAGTGGGAGGAAGCCCAAATTTATACATTGACAATTCAATCTAGATGGATTGAAGGAGCTAGAAAGGTATAAGAGACAGATCCTGATCTGAAAATAATTTCAGGAGAGGGAAAAGGTTCTTTGTATCAATCATTTGCCTACAAGCAAGGATTACTGTACTTCAAGGACCGAATCTATGTGCCTAAAGGACCAAAGCTCAGGGATGAAATACTTGAGGAACCTCAGAAAAGCAAGTTAAACATCCATCCAGGAAGTAAGAAAATGTATAAAGACTTGAAGACTCAATTCTGGTGGCCAAACATGAAGAGAGACATAGCTAGTTATGTCTCCAAATGTGCCACATGCCAGAGGGTAAAGGTAAAGTACTTAAGCTTGGTGTCGAAGCAAAAAGTATATTTCTTGTTGCCAGTACCTCGGGGCAGCATGTAGTTGAATGATCCATTCAGTTGATTATAGAGTTTGTCATACTACATGAAGATAAGGAAGTAGGGCTCCACCTTGAAGACTTTAGACATGCTAAAGTACACGTTGAAGTAGGGATTCAGCGGTAGTTGATTTACTACAATCTAGTAAAACCCGCAAAAATCTTTGATAACGGGATGTGGGGCATATTGTAGCCCAACCTTTAACTGGGTCTTGAAAACCGTGATCTCTTTTTGCAAAGGTTGGTAACTCATTTCATTCTTCTTCTGCAAACAAAGTTTGTTGTTTGGGCAAAAATTTACTTCTTCCTCCACTTCTCCATCTTCTCTAGGGTGGCACAACTCTGGTGATTTTCCAAGGACTCCCTGTTGCCCTTTGACTCCACAGCTACCTCATCCATGGATGGGCTACTTCAGTTACAAGTAAAAAGACAAAAAAAAAAACAAAAGAAAAGAAAAGAAAAAGAGACCCGCCCAAACTTGCAAAGGAAGGCCAGAGAAAATTATTTGAAGTTGATGAACCACCGCTAATTAGGTGGAGAAGTGAGGAATTGCCTCCAAGGGATGTTGCCAGAAAGGAAAGGTGAAGAAAATAGCTAGAAAGTAAATGAGAGAAAAGTAGAAAAAAATGAAGAAGTCAGGAACTCCTTGCAGGGGAGGGGTATATATAGTACTGAAGTGGAAGTCCAAGGGTCACATTAAAAGCAACAAAAGTTGACAGCTAAAATACCCCCATAAACCAAAATAACATATCTGACAAGGCAAGACCAATCCTGAGTGCATACATGTCCCTAGAAACTTAGAATGAGGGCAACCTACATCATGAAAAACTGACGGAACAATACCTAGAATAATGTCCTTTCAACAAGTTGAAGAGATGTAATGGACACATCAAGGAAGACCAAATGTTGCATAACTTTACGATGCCAAAGAGACATAATGGACACCTTGTGGAAGCCCAAACATCATGAATATGGGTAGAAGAAGAATACCACACTAGAACTGAAGATAAGCACTACTTTCGGTGTAAGGATACTAAGCGCGAAGTTCGACAACTTTGGTGACCAATGTTCTAGCTGGTCATTGGTCTTAGGGAGGGACCATGCGATTGCCAAAGGGCACAATCCCTTAGGAGTCCTCCAAGAAGACGAGGTAACTAAACTCTAAAAGCCCCCCGAATAAGGGTATGTTCAATGCGCAAGAGATACTTTGCTATAGCTATCTGATGCCCTTCGACATCATCGTTATGCAACATGGTGAGACTGGAGCAAGAACTTCCGGTGAAAGAATGCCTGGGTGAGGAAAATCTGGTGGGAGAAGGACTGCAAAGACTCAGAAAAATGAAGGTTAGGAGGTCCCCGGAGTATTTTTTCGGGGAGGAGCCTTCGATGCTTAAGTCAACATTTGGAAATGGAGAGTAAGTAAAGAGTGGAGAGATTTTCCCTTGGAGTCGGATCCCTTTACCTGGGGCACTTCCTGAATATTTATAGGGAGGTGAACAGAGGAAGTTCATCTGACACAGCCTGCCCAGATCATGACACGTGTTCGGTCAGATGCGATCCGTACCTT
Source organism: Aquilaria sinensis (assembly GCA_005392925.1). Taxonomy (NCBI): domain Eukaryota; kingdom Viridiplantae; phylum Streptophyta; class Magnoliopsida; order Malvales; family Thymelaeaceae; genus Aquilaria; species Aquilaria sinensis. The sequence continues at coordinate 160,962 of SMDT01000418.1, forward strand.
CGGGGAGAAGGGGAGCATCTAGCCAACCACAGGCCTTCTGGCCAGGAGCCTAGGTCATACAAAGGCGGCATGGCAGAGTGTGTCTCAGGGTGGCGTGTCGGGGAACGTACGAGTACGGTGTTAGGTACCTCCTAAGTGCTTGGCTTAGGCCAAGAAAAACAAAGGAAAACAAAGAAAAGTATAAAGGAGAGTGAGGAGAACTATGGAAACTAGTATAGTGATCTATGTGCAAAACTAGAAACCTTCAGGCCCTAATTGCACCTAGAAGCTGGACTATGGAAAACTGACAGAAAACAGAGAAGGGGGATCAAATTGTACACTCAGATTAGTGGTACAATTAAAACTACAAACTTAAAGTTGGCATTTTCGGCCATGCAAGTTTATTGGATGACTAGTGCAAGACTAGACCAAAACTAGTAGACAATAATGATTGCTAGTCAAGTCTTGTCTACCACTAAAGAACTATTCACTAGTTAACTAGTTAAATTAACTAGTCTTTATTCTAGTTACATGGCCGATTACACATGGGGAATTAAAGCACTTTGGTACTTGTGTTTGATGTGTACATGGCATTATAGGCCATGAAGTGACTTAAATGTCCATTTAGGCACAAGTTTAAGTGGCGGCCTTGTGTTCATATGAAGTTGGGGGCTACATTGTTTCATGCAAAGAAATGGAAGAAAAAGTTAGCATTTTAGCTAACTAAAATACAAGTCTTTCGGCCGAAACTAGTCAAGACCATTACTTTGCCATTTTGGGTTCTTTGCTCTTCACTTGATCGATAGTTGTTCTTGAGAGTTCATCCACCATTTGGCCTTGAATTCAAGAAATCCTAAGGGCATTGAAGGATTCAAGCTTGGAGAAGGTTGTTTCAGCCTTTGCTTGCTTGGAATCAAGCCTTGTTCTTGGAGATTCAAGGAAGGCCGAGCCTATTCAAGCTAGGGTTAAGGTAATTCTTGTTAAATTCCTCGAATCCATGGTATTTTCTTCCATGAACAAGGATATTGAGTGCTCAAACGTTGTTAAGCTAAGTGAATTGAGCAATTGATATGTTGTTGTGGAAACCTAGTTATGGCCGAAAGGATTAATTGATAGAGTTTGGTGTTCTTCGTTGTGTACATGGAAATTAGTCCATGATTAAGGTTAATTGGTGCCTATGTGATCTTATGCTAGGCTATTTTGAGCAAGGAACATCAATGCGTGCAAGTTAGCATTTGGCCGAGAAGCTCATTTTGAGGTAATCCTATGTTCTTCATCTAATTGCACGGTAATGGTGCCATGAACGTTGATTAATGATGATTAGGTGATTGTATATTGGATTGGATGGGTGAGGAACATTAGTGTTTGGCAATGGGCATTATGGTTGAGGGCTTGAAGTAGTGTAATTTGGTGTTCATTACTTGATTACATGGTATTGGTGCCATGAACAATGATCATTGATGATTAGGTGTTTATGTAATGGACTAGTTTGATAAAGAACACTATTGTGTAAAAATGGGCATTTTGGCCGAAAACTTGGATTAGTGTACTTGAGTGTTATTCACTTGGTTACATGGTAATGATGCCATGAGTGATGTTCATTGATGATTAGATGATCATGTAATGCGTTAGTTTGATGGATAACACAAATATGTGGAATTGGGCATTGTGACCGAGAGCTTAAGCTTGTATATTGTAGTGTTCTTTATTGAAATCATGGTAGTTAGTCCATGAGTAAGTGTTGTTGATGCCTATGTATTGTTATGGTAGGCGTTGTGATTGAAGAACACTTGGGCATTTGAAGTTTGGCTTGAGACCGAAAGCTATTGAGGTAGGGTTCACTAACACTTGATATTGCTTGGTGAATTACCATGGTTCAAGTGTTTAGAGTGACTAAGTGATGGTTGAAATTTGCCAAATGACCTTAGTTGCTTGATGGGCTATTGAGTTTTCACTCGGTTGAATTGTTGATTAGCTAATTAACTAATGTACATGTACTAGAAATGCAAGTAAATGTGGCCTATTTGCTTAGCATTTTGGAGCTCTAAGTGGAAGTGGATGGTTTGATGGTGTTTTGTGTGCAATGTGCACATGGGTACATGTATGATTATTTGGGCCGAGAGCAAAATGTGGAGTGTGTGTGTGTTCTTGTTTGCTTTGGTGCTTTCCATGTGCTTGCTAACCCCACTTATGGTATTGTGGATTTTATGCCATGGTTATTTATCTTGTATATGTATATGCATGGTTTTCCTTGTCTTTGTGTTTATTTTGCAGGTAAAGCTAGCTAATGGGAGGATAAGCTTTGAGTGAATACTCAGCTTAACTAAATAGACTCTTATTAGAGTTGAATATGTATAAGTGAATCCTACTGAGTTTTACTCACTGCCCATGCTTTTATTTTCAGGCAAAGACATTCGGCCTGAGTAGCACTAGTTTGCTCTGTACTTGTGTTTAGTGCTTGTTTGCTTGTTTAGCGAGGTATGTGCCAATATGTGCTTGGCTTATTAGTTCTAGTACATTACAAGTCTTATATTCTTGGTTGGCCGAGACTTATGTGATAAGTATGCAGGCTATAGTTGGAGACTTGTCTAGGAAAAGCTATGGACACTTGGACTTTGGCTCTGATCATAGTATTTACTTTCATGACAATGAATCAGGCAATTGGGTTGGTGTTGTAGTGTGTGCTTTTGTATGGAATTCTCAAAGTTCTGTTTGACCATTAATGGTCTTGGTATGTAATAACTTGGCATGTTTAGCTTTCGGTTTCATGGCATGTAGCCATGTTGTACTCTAGGTAGACTACCCTTTTTGTGTACATATGTGTAGTCCTTGATTCCTAGACTTGTGATGCTTTTGTTGGGATTGTATGCCAAGTTATGTATGGGCTTATGGATGGCTTTATGCTTGTACATGTATGCTGAATATTTTGGGCCAATGTATGGCACTTTTATGTGAATAGTTATGGGCCTAGTCTTATGGAAATGTTGAGCATCATTATATGTATGTTGTTGACCGAAAGCATCATGTACATATTAACTTATGGTTTCAAAATCTAAACCAATAATGTGGATTCTTGGTTGTCATATAGATAGCACACTTGATTGCACACCAATTATGCACTTAAAAACTTCATTAAGTGTTGCCTTGCTTGGTATGTAAGTATTCAATTCAAACCTTGCTTGTTGTGCAAGTTAGTGGTATTGGGCCTTGCCTTCGCTGCAAGTATTGTTGGACTTGTTTTAAAGCCACCTGGGCCACCTCCCAGGCCTATCAACTTAAGAAAATAAGACTTAATGTTGCCATGGTTTGCTTGGCCGAATGCTAGAAACTAAATTTTGGAGTTGGGCTTGTGAGTTAATTTAGAAACTTATAGGCCAGGGCCTGAGCGAGGTGTGACATACGGTGTGTCAGAGGCTCCTTAATTGTTTCTACAGTACTCTTGAGATCCCTTCGATAGAAGAGAGCTCTTCGGAACAGGAGGACTTTCTTTCGAGATCATTCCAGTTACTTGGGAATACCTTCGGTGAGGGTGGTCCCATTCGGGGACGTTTTTCCCTGCCGAAGGTGATGGGTCTCTCCCTTCCGAATCTGGTGTGGTCATCTTACCGAGGATGGCGATGCGCCGTGTTGCTGAGGTCGATACTGCCCCCTCCGGGGGTGATGAAGGATCGCCGAGGTTGGATGTAAAAGGGACCAGACACCCTTCTTTCCGAAGTCAGTGCTCGCATTCCTTGCGATCAATGCCCGACTTTCCGAGGGTGGTGCTTTGCCCGAGCCTACGGGTTTGAAGGGCGACAGCACTTCGGCTATCACATGCCCCCCCTTGAAAATTCGAAGTAGAGACTTCGGCTCTAGACTCTTCGGGGACATTTTGCTGGACTTCGAGCAGGTAGCTATTCAAAGAGATACTTCAGCACCCGAAGGTGCACCGTCCTAGCCGGGGCGTCATCACTTGCCCTCTCATTAATCTCCTAGCAATCTCGGGTTGTGCACCCTCTTTATTTGTACTTTTTCTGTTGCAGGTCAGTGGACCGTCGCGTCTTGTAACCAAGCATGTCAGTTTGGATAGGCGTGCTTGGGTTTTTGTGGTGTCAGAAAGCGCGTCCTAGTTTCTCGCGTTGGATGACACGTCGCACGTGACGGTTTGGGGCAGTCACGTCGGTTACACCAGCCATGTCTTTTAGCCTTTGAGGGGCAATTACGGCGACGATTCACCTTCACAGGGTAGTTATGGCGATGATTTGGCTAGCCTTGTTCGGCCTATATAAACCCTTCCTTCCCCCCATCTGCTCTCCTTTATCCTTCTCTTGCTCTCATCTATCTTTGAGATTTTTCTTCTCTTCCTTCTTTTTGTGGTGGCATGATTTTCGGCAACCATCTACGACGGTGTCTTCTAATCCTGACTTCGGCAAGCATTTTGGTGGGTTTTTTTCCCAAGGTCCTTTGGTCGTTTCGGTTTCTATTTTTTCTAGTCCCCGAAGCTTCTTTCTCTTCCCGAAGTCCCTTTCTCTTGCCGAACATGTCTTCCCCTGTTCTTCTTATGTCCGTCCAACCCATCCCCGAGAGCTGGCAGCCTCTCATGTCTCACCCCTGTTGCTCTACTTCGGAAAAGTTAGCGAAGTGGATGACCAAGTTCTTTCTTCCTTCTTATGCAACCACCAAACTACCTCATCCTGGTCACTTCAGCTTTATGAACAGTAGGTACGAGGTCACCATCTTTCATGCCCAACTGAAGGCTGGACTTCGGTTTCCCCCTCCGAAGATGATTTGCGACTTTTGCCAATTCCATGGCATAGCCGTGAATTAGCTTCCTCCCAACTCCTACTGTTACTTCAACGCATTTCTCTGCATGTGTGGGATTTTCAAGGTGGAGCCCCACTTCATCATTTTCATGCAGTACTACAAGCTCTATCCGGTCTCGAAGGGTGGCTTCTATTTCATGCTGCCTCGGGGGTCTAGGAGCAAAAAATATATGTTCACCTTCGGCACTAAAGACAGTTGGCGAGGGTGGCAAAGGAAGTTCTTCTTCCTGAAGGTGGCGGAGGCATGGTCGGGCATGCTGACTAGGTGGGCTCGGGGGAAGCTGGAGACGGACGTCGTTGACCCCAAAAAGTTGCTAACTCCTGAGTTGGCAGCGAGGTTTGAGGACTTCGACAGCCGTATCCGGGCTGTCGCCGACTGGGATGCCGAGGTCCCACCGCGCTCCTTGTATCCCTTCCCCATTAAGTGGGACCTCATGACTGAGGAGGTCCTTCGGGAGCTGGGGGTGCTCAAGGAGCATAAGACGGACCTCGGCATGCCAGCTCCTGCCGCCGACGGGAAGAAGTCCTGGCTGGTGATGCTCCTTCAGGGGGAGCTTTCTTACAAAGCCCTTTTTGAGAGTAAGTTTCTTTCCCATTTTTAGCATAAGTATCCTTTTGGACTTACACTGATATTTTCCTGCTTTTTCAGAGATGGGCGATCAGTCGGCCGCTTTCTACAAATCCCTCTTCCTCGGTCAAGCCGAGAAGGGGGAACAGACGAAGAAGGGGGCCCCGAAGCGGTGAAAGACATCTGGGGCTGGTCCGTCTTCGGCTAAGAAGGCGAAGAAGGACCCCCTTCCCCCGCCTCCAGAAGATGTTGAGGAGGCCGAGGATCAGCCCGAGGTCCAGGCCGACCTGCAACCGGAGCTTGCCGTCAGCTCCATCCTCCGGAGTCCCACCACTTCTGCGGACCTTCTAGGCTCTTCGGCAGGGGGCCCTTCTGCTGAGGAACTTGAAGAGCGCAGAAGGAGCAAGGGCAAACACGTCCCTGCCGAAGTGGAGGAGGTTCGGGACTCCGACGATGACGTCGCCGAGGTGCCACCAGGTTTGTCCCTTAGACAATTTTTAGTGCTCTCAATCTTGTTGATATATGACTAAGGAACCGTGTCTTAATGGAACTGTGCCTTGACTTTGCAGAGGAATTGGCGCCCTCGGCGTGGATGGTGGAGCATGCCCGAAAGCGGGCCCTTCGGGACTCTCATATCCCGAAGGATAAGGTCCCGAGGGAGCCTTTCTGGTCTTTTATGGAGGACATGAATTTGTTCTCCGAAGACTGCCAGCAAATGGCTCCCCAAATGGCGAGGGGCGTACTCACCCAGGCTTCCTTCAAGTCTGTGGCCGAAGAGTGCGTGAATGAGGAGATCCTCACCGCGAGGATGGCCGAGCATGCTGCCCAGGTACTCCTTTAGACCCTTTTATTCTTTCTCCCAACTTTTTCTAAGTGTTTGGCTTTCCTTGTGCGATTTTTACCAAGTGTTCTGTTTTCCTTATTTTTTGCAGCTCCTGGGGTATAGTGGATACTTCAGAGCTTGGGCAGTAAAATAGTCTTCGGTCCGAGCCTGGGCCGAAGATCGCCTGGAGAAGGCCAAGGTGTTTTGTGCCAACTCGGTCGTCAAGAACGCCGAGTTGAGCAGAATAGCCAAGGAGGAGGTTGCCAAACTTCGGGAGGAATTTCTGAAGGGCTAAGAAGAGCTCCTGAAGGATTTTTCCCAGAAAATGTCTGACCTCGGTGCGAAGGTCGTCGAGCTGAATTCGGCCAATGAGGCTTATCAAAAGGAGAAAGAGGAAGACTCCGCTCTCCTGGCAAAGGCCCTCACCGACAACGCTGCCCTTCAAGCCGAGGTTGAGGCCCTGAAGAAGGAAACAAAGAAGAAGAAGAAGATGAAGAAGTTGGAGAAGGAGGTGGCTGATCTGGAAAGCGAGGTGGAAGACCTATCGGTTGAGCTGGACAAGGCTAACCAGGCAACCAAGGTTGGCTTCCAAGATGGTTTCTGCCTGGCTCGACATCAAGTCTTGGCCAAGCATCCAGACCTCGACCTCTCCTTCCTAGCTGCCCTGAACATCCCCGAGGGACCTCACTGGACCTGGTCAAAGATCGAGTTCCTCAACCTCCCATTTGCCCCCCTTCGGCTCCGATGGCAGCGGCTAAGGACAAAGGGGATGGAGCATTTCAAGATGCCGGGGTCCCTTAGATGTCTTAGGGCTACACTTTGTCTTCTTCTATTTTCTTTGTAATCTTCTTCTTGTAATTTCCTCCATGTAATAAGGCTTTCTCAATAACATTTTTCCTCCTTTTAAAATTTGGCTAAGTCCCTAACCAATAATTTTTGTCTCCAAGGGTTGTCTTGACCACTTTCGGTTTGGGACCGTTGGTAAGATACTTTTTGTAGAACTTTTTATTGACTATCTTCGGGAAAACACTATCTTTGATGAATACCTTTTGTCAACGTTTGATTTATTTTCATCAGCCGTGTTCGGTCGATGGACCCTTTGTTGAAGATGACTCAACCAACTTCGGAGGAAATATGCTATTTTCGCAAGTAGTTGTTCGTACCTTGTTCGGCAAAACTTCTTAGATGGAGTTACCTTTCTAGAAAATTTTCTGTACTTAGAAAAATTTCTAACTGTACAATTTCCAGACAAGTTTTTAAGTGTAGAACTTTTTCAAGGCATCTGAGTGCCAAGTATTTTTCAGTTCTCCACCTTCGGGATCACCGAGCTTAAGTTAGACTCCTTTCCGAACTTAATCAAGAACCAAAGATTGGGCTATACGATGAGAGTGACACATTCCGCGTCTCGTGCTTAGTCTTGATATCTGGACAATAGGACAATGGCATATATCGGTGAGTGATCATAAAGGTATGAGTACAATCATCGACAATCTTGTCACTTCTAACGTGGGTAGCAATGATGTGTTGCTAGACACCGTCTCATTGCTTATGATCATAAATGTGATTTAATGATCATTTCCAACGTGATTAAGAGCCTATTGGGTCGTACACATAGAGCATTTTTGATCATTTGAGTGCATGGGCTAATAATTTATGTTTTGGATTATGTTTCACTTTAATTTCGTATTAATAATGGGCCCAATAGTTGAACCATTATTAAGGCCCGAAAATGAAATCCTAATTGGATTAAGGGGCTTTGAAACGCTATAGGCATGGAAGTTGAGTCTCACTATAAATACAACTTTTAAGTGAGAAATAAGCAGGTCACCTTGCCCTAGGCCTCCAAAAAGGACAGCCGCACTCTTCTCTGGCAATTCCTTGGAGGACACAAGTCTAGCATTGCGAGCGCAAGAGAAATGCATCTGCCGGCATGTGGTGGAAGCGTGGTGATCCCGAGAGGCTCGATGTGATACCATAGAAAGCTTGAACACGTTCACTGTTCAGGTTTTTTGTGTTTCGACTCTACAGTTGAGTGAGAGATCTCAATGAAAAATTAGGTATGAAAATTTTCAAACACCCGGTTTACCCCCGCGTTTCATGTGATTCCTGGAGGGTTTCGGTTAAATTCCTCTACACTATTTGGCTCCCGAAACCCAACCCCTGAACGTCCTCCTGAGGGACATCGTCTGGACCTGGTCGAAGATCGAGTTGCCTGAACCTCCCATTTGTCCCTCAATTTCGGCAGCGATGGCGGCGGCTAAGTGACAAAGGCGGATGGAGGGCATTTCATTACTCTTCGAGGTCCCTTAGATGGCTTAGGGTTTTCACTTTTTCTTCTTCTTTTTCTTTGTAATCTCTTTCTTGTATTCTTCCTCCTTGTAATAAGGCCTTCTCAATAACACTTTTCCTGCTTTTTTAAAATTTGGCTAAGTCCCCAATAATTTTTGTCTCCAAGGGTTGTCTTGACCACTTTCGGTCTGGGACCCTTAGTAAGATACTTTTTGCATTTTTTATCGACCATCTTCGGGGAAATGCTAACTTCGACGAATTCCTTAGGTCAATTTTTGACTTATTTTCAGCAGCCATGTTCGGTCGATGCACCCTTCGGGGAAAATGAGCCAACCAACTTTGGAGGAAATATGTCATTTTCACAAGTACTTATCTGCATCTTGTTCGGTAGGATTCCTTAGGTGGAGTTATTCTTCCCGAAAATTTTCTGTACTTAGAAAAATTTCTAACTGTACAATTTCTAGACAAGTTTTTAAGCGTAGAACTTCTTCAAGGCATCCGAGTGCCAAGTGTTTTTCAGTTCTCCACCTTCGGGATCGCCGAGCTTGTGGACTCCTTTCCAAACTTCATCAAGGACCAGATAAGGTCCCTCCCAGTTAGCTCGAAGTACTTCGTGAGACGGTCTTCAGAGGACGAGGTCTCCCTTTTTTATTTCTTTTTTCCTGACACGTAAGTTCGCGGCCACAGCCATTCTTTGCTGGAAGGCTTTTCTCCTGAGCTCGGCCACTTTTCAGTGTTCGTCAATTAGGTTGAGCTTAGTTCTCAATCCGAGGTCATTCCCTTCTTTGCTGAACACTTGTACCCTGACCGATGGCTGGACTACCTCGATGGGGATAATGGCCTCTATGCCGAAGATGAGTGAAAAAGGCTTCTCAGGTGTTGTCCCGTAGCTCTTCAGGTGTTGTCCAGTAGCTCCATAGCACACTAGAAAGTTCCCCTGGCCATTTTCCCTTTGCCTCCCTTAATCTCTTTTTTAGGCTATCTTTTATGGTTCTATTGGATACCTCTACCTGCCTATTGCTCTGAGGATGGGCTACCGGGGCGAAATGTAGCTTAATGCCGAGGTCCGCCACGAAATCTTGGAACCCCTTATCCGTAAACTGGGTGCCATTGTTGGCCATTATTACCCTTGGTATGCCGAATCGGCATATGATGTTCTTCCAAACAAATTTTTGTATGTCTTTTGCTGAAATTGTTGCCAGGGGCTCTGCCTCGACCCATTTAGTAAAGTAATCTACTGCAATTACGCAGAACTTCACTCCTACAGGTGCAGTCGGGAACGGCTCGATGAGGTTAATACCCCATACTGCAAAGGGATAGGGATAATTGGCCGAGGTTATTAACTCTGAGGGTAACCTCTAGACGTTGACGTGTCTTTAGCACTTGTCACATTTTTGGACAAATTGTCTTGCATCCTTTCTTAGGGTAGGCCAGAAGTAACCTTGGCGAAGTATCACTCCACCAAGGGCGTCCGTTCCTATGTGGGAACCACAGGCCCCCTCATGAACTTCCTCGAAGACTGTTCTGACATCCTCTTCACTTATGCACCTCTTCACTTATGCACCTCTGCAAGGGACTTGCATACCCTTGTCTGTACAGTTCATCCCCGATGAGGAAGTATCTCCCGGAGCGCTTTCACACCCTTGCGGCCTCGGTAGGGTCTTTGGGTAGTACCGAAGTTGCCAGGTATTTTTTGATGGAATCTTGCCATCCTTCCTCCGAGGTTGCTGTGCACATTAACTCTGTGCTAGGTTGTTTTAGCACCTCGGTGGGTTCCTTGGATTTGGCCAAGGTCAATGCTTGAGCGTTATCTCTTCGAGGCACGTTTTCTATTTGTACCAAGTCGAACTCTTTAACGAGCTTCTTGATGAGGTCATGGTATTTTACCAAGGTTGGGTCCTTTGCCGCGTAATCTCCTTTCATTTGCAGGACTACTATCTGCGAGTCACTGTGGGCCTTAAGGTTTCTTACACCGACTTTTCTGGCCAGTTTTAGTCCTGCTATAAAGGCTTCATATTCGGCGATATTGTTGGTGACATCAAAACCGAATTTGATAGCTTTGGTGGCTTCCATGCCTTCGGGCCCTTGAAGAACCACACCGACGCCTTGGTGCTCGACTCCTAAGGCTCCATCGACGAAGAGTTTCCACTCGGGTTCAATCTTTGTCAAATCTTCCGTGGTGACTTCAGCATCCTCGATTCCTGGAATTTTAACGATGAAATCTGCCAATGCTTGGGCCTTTATTGCTCTTCTTGGCTCGTAAGTGATGTCAAATTCTCCGAGCTCGATACACCATTTTGATAGCCTTCCTGAATGCTCTACCTTCTTCATTATGCCGCATAGTCGTAGGTTGCTTCAGACAATGATGGGGTGTCCTTGAAAGTAGGGCCGTAGCCTTCTAGCCATGAGCACTAAGGCATAGATGGCTTTTTGGAGCAACGGGTACCTGACCTCG